>VZRM01007391.1:512887-674538 GCA_013397955.1 Grantiella picta | reverse complement strand
TGCTGCCCCCCCCCCCCCAGGGCTTCCCCGCTAAGTCTGACGGAGCCGCCGCCTCCCGGCGCAGCGCAGCGGCCCCGGCGCAGGAGGAGGCGCCGTGCGCGGCCCGAGTCCCCGGGCGCTGCCGCCGGTGAGGGGACAGCGCCGGCTCCACGCTCCTGGCGGCTCCGCTCCGCTCGCCGGCTCAGGTAGGAACGGGGACCCCCGGGGGTGACCTTGAGGGGGGCGGCGGGAGCGCTGCCGGGGCCGGGCGCATCCCGGCGCGGTGCCGGGGCAGCGGGATGCGGCCGGAAGATGCGCTCGGGCGATGGATGGATGGAGGCGGCTCCGCGGGGCGGGCGGGATCGGAGGCAGCGGCTGCGCTGCTGCGGGAAGCCGCTGGTGTCAGTGCGGCTTAAGCCCGGAGGGCTCGAGCAGACAGGAGCGGATCGAGGGGCGGCGGTGGCCGCGCTCTGCCCTGGCTGAGGGCTAGGAGCTGGCGGCGGAGCCTCTCGCTGCCCGCCCGCCGTACCGCGCCCGGCGGGAGCCTCAGCGGCCCCGGGGACGCGCAGATCGCCGGATTCCAGGAGGTGACGCTCCTCTTAGAAATATTAATTTGAGAGAGCCGTAAGGAGGTTGTTGCCCGCAGCCCTGCTCCCTCGGTGGGGCTGATGGAAGGAGAAGCCCTCCCGGGAGCGCCGTCCTGTTCCCGGCGCTCGCCCAGCTCCGGAGGTGCCGCTGAGCTCTGCTGTGGCCGGGTTGGGCTTTTTTTCCCTTCTTTCCCACGGGGGGGGGATTTAAACGTTCTACACGCAGTAGTTTTCAAAGCCTTGCAGTACTCCAGCGGAGCGTTGCGAGCGCCGCAAAGCCCGAGGACGTGCGGCGGCAGGTAACTTTGCTCGGGTCACGCAGTGCGCCAGCCCGCCGAGGTGCCCCCGATGCCGGCTGAGGGGCCGCTGTAGTCCCGGTCGCCACCACCTTGGCAGGGATGTCGTCAAGATGTGCTTTCCTAGAGTCACTGAACATAATGGGCTCTTTTCCTCAAATCTTTATTTGCACTGGAAGCGCGAAAGGAGGAGCACTGTCTTCCGTTCTGTATCTTTGAAAGGCCTGGTGTATTGTAGGCGGAGGAAACATCTCCTTTGCTGAATTAAACTGTCCAAAAGTTTGCTTCTTTCTGTGTGTTTCTTGCTGATCCTTTTTGCTTGTGGTTTTTTTTCTTTTTCTTTTCCCATCTTATTGTGCAGTTTTATCACATTACACCAACCTGATTCTGTGCTAATACTTTCTTTACTTTTCTTTTTATTTAAAGCGTATTTTGTAGTAAAGTGCTATTTGAGAAGCATGGGTACCAAGATAAGGAGTTGGGAAGATAGGCTAGCTGAAAGAATAGTGTAGAGTAGGACTTAACTGCTCCCAAAATAAGCTAGAATGTAAGTTTTTAAACAGTGTGAAAGTTGATACTGCTGTAACTCAACTCCCAAAGAGTAAAAGGGAATCTTTTAAGGAATACTGTGTGTGGCTGGTAGATACTGTGAGCCCTGAGTTACGTAAGCAGTTCTTTGAGCAGGACTGCATGCACACTATCATGTTCTTGAGCAGCACTTCGTTTCTGATCCTGTTCCCTCACCTACATGTGACTAATCTTCATGTGCTGACTCAAACAGGATTCAGCCTCTTCATGATTTTTCTGTGGAGAAGTGGTTTGTCTGTGTATCTTGCTAATTAACTAGCTCAGTATTCTCTGTCATGACTTCATGATCTAATGTTAAGCTTCATTTTCAAAGTGAACATTGCTGCAAGTTCCTCCTAAAGGAAAAGAATATGTATTAAATGTTAATTTTAGTGTCAATATTTTAGTGTCACTTTAACACTGACTGGAATGAATGCAGAGTATTCTGTTACCTTGAGTTTCTATTTGATACCATTACCAGCACTGTCATTTGCTCACATGCTATAAATTCAGGACCACAACCTCTTGATTATCCAGGCTATTGAATGTAATATTGATTCAAATGTCTGGCATGTCTCTCTATCCAAACCATATCTTTTAACCATTCAATTTCCTATTTCCTGATTATGCTAAGAATATTTTTATTGTTTTTGACAAGCTCCATGGAGAGATAGCAGGGATATTTATATGGTGTCCTGTGATGTTGTCACTTGGATGGATTTGTTTTGCAATGAGGAGACTGAATGGAGCACTATCATAGCCAGTGGGTTTGGTTTGGTTTCCCCAAATAGGCTTTTGGTGTTACTGGAGATGCGTCAGGGTTCCCCTCCTGGCCTTTGGCACTACTTCAGAGGGCTGTGAGTCTCCACCATGTCCCATGTCACGTATCAGGCACAATAGGGCACTTCAGACTGTGTTTGCTGCCTTTTTGTGGCTGGCTGAGTCAAACCTGGTGCATTTGTCTGGTTCCTTATACTTGGCTAGCCAACAATGAAGCACATCAGGTCATTTACCACAGAAACTTCGAAAGTAGGACTGTTTGTCTGAATATTGATAATCCTCTAAGTGCTTGGAGTTTATCTGCATCAACAAAACCTGCATATTCTGGTTATTGTGGGCAGTTTAAAGTACAGGAACTGAGGCTAAAAAGAAAATTCTGATACTCAACCCCCCCTAAAACTTGCATTGTAACTTAAGAACAGGTTCAGGACTGCAGTTGGAGCAAAGTCATCTGCAGGAGGAAAAAGCAGAGTAATCATACAAGAGATAAGTGATTGTTTTAGGGGCAGTCTGCTAGGAGATGGTAGTGGAGGAGATAATTGGGAACAGAGCGAATGTTTACATTTAAACAAAATTGTGTGACTGCTGAAGTCTTTTAAAATAAACATTTGAACAAAGTTCAAACTTCTGGTGAAGCTTACCCTTGGAATGTGTGTGTCAGACATAAGAATTCTGTTTCCAAACAGCTTTACATTTAATGTACACTGTGCAGTAAATGTCTGCAATTTGCAAAGTTCAGAATGGAGCTTCAGTTGTCCTTTGAAGGAAAAAGTTTGTAAAAACTAAGATAAATAGAAATGCAGATTATTTTATGAGTAGAAGTGGCAAATGCAAAAGGATAAAATGGTCTTCATTATCTGAAAAGAAAAAAATCTAAAATATAAGAGAAAGGAAAAGCGAGCATGAACAAACAATATCTGCATTTAATAGGATGATAGAGGTGACAGCAATGAGTGTCACGGTGACTGAGATCGATGTTGGTGTCAATAAATTCATGCCACAGAATTACCAGTCAAATCTGAAAGGCTTATGTTTTGCCAAAGCCTCCTTTGAAAAAAGTTTCGTCTTCATAAATGGAGTTATTTAGTAGTGAAATATTTCAGATTTCCATTTTATGGATGTGACCAATTTTTCCCATTTATGTGATCTAACAGGGCATTTCCTAAGGGATGTGTAACTGCCATATTGCTGGATCACCCCACATGCATCAGCAAGGACTTGTATCTAAGAGTCATTATGTAAAAGGCCTTGTTTTCACATATTTTGAACATTATGTTCAGAATTCTTGAATATTTAGTAACCTCCAAATAAAATAACTGGTGTGCTGCAGGGATGCCCTCCACACACTGGAATGTGAACCAAAAAAGCTTTACATATTTCTTGGAGGCAGGGGTTGCTCCATCTTTAATGTGCACAATAGGAAGTGTGTTCTGGAGGGCTCACTGCACACCTTTGAGTGTGCAGAAAAGGTATTTCTGAAGAGCCTGCTCAAGTCAGTGCCCTCAGAGCCTCAACAGCAATTCTCTTGTGGATGTCCATTCAACTATTTCCAGCCCTTTCTCTCCTCTGATCTAAAGGCCTTGCATTGCTGGCAGGTTTTACAGTCTCTCCATCACTCCTATTCCAAGGCCATACATCCCAAGAGTTTCTCAGCTTCCCGAAGTTGCCATGTTTGGGGTGGCAAAAGCTTGGGAAGGCAACATTAGAGTGCAAGAGCTGAATCACTGTGAAAGAGCAGCAGCAGCAGGGTTGTGTGTTGGGTAGTCCAGTTGCCATAATATGAGAACCTCTGTTTGCACAATTAATTTATTCCTTGTGTAGTGGAATGCCTTTAAAAAGTCACAGCAGTGGGTTTTTCACAACCGGACCTGTCTAATTTCATTGGTGCTTCTGGTGGAGGAGGTATTTCTCCTGTCTGCATGTAGCAGTGTAGTTATGTGTACCTTGTATGTATACATGGAAACCAACACAAAGGCTTGCACATTCATCAAGGATTGATGCTAATTGTTGAAAGAACAGGATTTGGAGCTTCAAGACTGAATCCTATTTCCCTCTCACACCCACCAAGTTCCACAGCAATGTGACCTTGGATGCACATTTCAAGTTTTGAAAACCTTTTGTGCATTATGAAGCCAGAATAATGCAGCTGTCTCTATTCAGTGTTTCTGTTTCTAAGATTGATAAATCATTAATTCCACAGTGTTTGGGGAATTGCCTTTAGCCTGATTTATTTATTAACAAGGCTTAAATAACTCATATTGAACTTATGAAAATTATGCCTACTCTAAAATTATCCATCAGGGATGAAGATTGCTTAAAGTTATTACAGATGATGTCCACTCCACATGCATCTCTTCATGAAATGCTTTAGGATTCAGGAGCTTTATGGTGAACAGGATTTTTCTTGATGGTTATCAGTGAGCCAAATGCCCAGCACATTCCTTTTGTTATCTCATTATAAGCAGGAGATTCCAAGCCTCTGGATAGCTTTCCTGTGCAAAAAAAGTCACAGTGTCACCTTGACTGTATTTGCTGATCCTATATATTCTGTCCTGCTTATTGAATTGTGATTCTTCCTCAGGGGAAGTTATTCCCACTGATGGGAAATCTTCCGTCCTGGAAGGCGTGATTGCATTCAGCACAGCAGACAAAATTGGGCCATATTTTAGATGATCCAGCATTTCATTTTTTGTGACTCAAGTATTTTCTTGGTATTTTTAATCTTTTTTGTAGTGTTGCTATTATTTAAAGAGGCTAATACTGTTTAAGAGGATTGAAATAGTAGGAATTTTGTTTTCAGGGAATGTTCTCTGTAACCCAAACTGAAAACTTCCAATAGGTTGATGGGTTCCTAGAAAGTATTCTAATAGGCATTTCAGAATATTTTTAAGCAGCAGTATGAATGAGGAGATTTATGATAATCAAGCAGAAAAATATTCTATCATCAGATTTCTTTGCAATTGCTGAAGCTTTAGGTAATTACTCCAAAAGAATTAAGATTTATATACTTTGTCAGCTGAGGAAATGGATATGTGTATTTTTAGGTGCTTGCCTACAACCACAGGAAAAACAAAATTGAAATTTTGAGAAGAAATATCATCATTTAAGACTAATTGGTGACATTATTAGGTGTATTTACCACTGCTTTCCTGCATTGGACTTGTAGTCTTAGGTTCAAATGCGGTGTCAATGCACTGCTTTAGTCTACAAAATCTACATGCTCGCCAGGATTTTTCTAATGTCTGGAGTATTTTACAAGCTTTAAATCAGTTTATGTGAACTGAAAATAAAAGACTGGTGTGAGTTTTGGCCCATAAATAGTAGAAAGTAATTACACGAAGACAAAATGTCAAAATTAGAGCTGGAAGAGATCTATTCCATGTCATTGGGTTTTTCTTAATTACAGCGAGTACCAAGTGTCCATAAGTCCTGACAAAAACTAGGCCCATTTTTTAGTTAAGAAGCTTGAAAATGCCACAAGAATCAATCTGGAAGATGTAGAATGATTCTTCTTGAAAGGTTAAATGCTCTGAAAAGTTAATGTGTTATATACAGTAGCCGTGGTAACTCAGTGTCAAGTGCTAAGGAATTCAAGAGCAGTAGGAACACGAAAATGCCATTATAGCCTGTGAAGGTTGGTGTTAATGGGTGTGTTCCCTCCAAAAGATACACTATTACACTGCTTCTTGTGTGAGCCGGCAGTGTTCCCCTCATATTTCCCCTTGGCACTGCTGACATTTATTGCTCCCTAGCTAGATAAGATGAAAAGACAGAGGTGCATTTACTGTGAATTTTCTTGTGGTTTTTTTTTTTTCCCCACTCATGTTCTGCAAGTTTCTGGACAGTAGAGAAAAATGGAAAGGTTACTCTCTGAGTGGCACTCTTGTTAGACAACCTGGCATGAAATTTGCCTTTTTAAAAATAGCATTATACTATATTTTACTTACAGTCAGCAGTGGCTTTCCAGATCCCTTCCAACATAACTCAGCTTATCTCTATTTAGTGTTTTTGCTTGATGTCTAGATTTGCATTTGCTCTGCTTACACTTCACTTTTCAACAAGTTCTTCAATGCACTAAGTTTAATTTTGATTTTTGATTTGTTTGCTTGTGGACTGGAGGTGATATGAACCCTACCTATTTTCTTCACAACCATTTTTATGTACTGGCATTTTCTAATGCGTACAGTGAGTTGTGGGATGCATTCCATTGCCTGTGAGTTTTAGTGATAATTTTTGAGTGGTGGTTTGGTTTTTGGGTTTCTTTAAAAAACTGTGCACCTACTAAGCTGCAATTTCATATCAGCCCCCTGCTAAACTGCAGTTTCCTGTCAGTCCTTCCACCCCATGAAAATACCACACTGGCTAGTTACAGAAAGCTTTACTGAAGCCAGTATAAACTGCTGGTTACTGGGGTTTCCTTCTGTGGTAGCCCAGTTACCATATCAAAAAGCAAATCCCATTGGTTTGACATTCTGATTATTTTTAGGCACACAATCCTTGAGGTGCTTATGTAGTGATTTAATTTGTTTCAGTGTATAAAAGGGAGGTGGATCGGTTTGCAGTTTCTTCAGTGAGACTTGCTTCTCCTTTGAAGCTGCATACTGTTTTCGCCTCTCCACTGTCCTTTGGGAACTTCACCCTCCTTTTGTGCATTATTGAATATAATAGCTAATGTTTGGGGATGGCTTTAGGTAATTCCTTAAGTACTCTGCGGTGAACTTCATCATTCTCTAACAGACTGTATGTTGTTGGAGCCACCACTCTAACAGACAGTATGGCTGGCTTCTTTTGATACTTTTTAGCCTATTCTTTTTTTTTTTTTTTTTCAGGCCTCTAGTCCTGTCTTCTTGGTAAAAATCACTTTAAAAACATTTTTGCTTTTCATTATCCTTTAGATGGAGTCATAAAAGAATATGAAGGAAGTACTGAATGCTTCGGCTTTCTCTTTGCCATCTGTTATTTTCTCTCCTTTCCCATTAAGTACTAGAATCTCTGCTTATCTTTTTCTCCCACTTACTTCTGTTGTATTTATAGATCCTTTTCCTATTGCCTTTTTATGTCCCTCATTAGTTGTTGAACCTTTTGTGTGTTGGCTCATCTGAATCAGAACTGAGACGTTTATGTCATTCTAATACTTGCTCTTTGTTAAATGTTCTTGTTTCACCTTTTGTACAATCTCTTCTGATAGTCAAAGCCTTTGAAGACTCTGGGTGTAACAGTCTCTTCCAATGTTTCCTATATTCCCCTGCAATGAGATAATCTCTTGCACTATTTTATACACTCTCTTTTGTTAATTGCCAGAGTTCCTGAATTCCTTATCCTCCCTTTAAGAGTTGTCACAAATCATTTGACTGAGTTTGGTGAAGTTGTTGCCCTGAATTCCACTTTTTTTTGTTCTCCCTTCATGTCTTCCATTCGGTGTAGTACTAGCGAGTTCTCTTGACTTGTGGTAATGCTTACTTGAAATGTATTGCTGCCCTTAAGATCTCAGCCAATGCTTTCCTGTTAATCTGAATAAAATACAGCTGCAGCTTTAGTAATGGCTTCCATGTTCATACCTTTATCCTGTTAGCACAGCTCCACCTTGACGATATTCCATGTTTCCTCCTCAAGGAAAGACTGAAAAAATGCAGGTATACTATGGCTGTGGCATGGGATGGGAGAATAAATTGTGTGGTTTTGCCTACTTTCTTAGGGAACATTTTGTACTTTCATACATATTGCTTGTCTTTGTAGGCTGTTGCTCCAGATTTATAATTCAGCTGTTACAGTGTGCACATAACCCGCCAGTTTCAAGGGTCAATTAATCACTATTTGTATAGCTACTGGGAATTTTGGATAGAAAATGCTGCTGTAAGCGCAAAGCACTATTTGTATCTGCAAGATACCTGTAATGTTATTCAATAAGAGAATTAAAGCCATACTTATGTAGAAGTCAAGTGTGAATGTTCTACATATGCACAACCAACCAAGCCTCTTCTGTACATGAAAATATCAGTTTTTTTGCTGTTCTTCTTGAGGACACCTTTCTGAGAACCTTTGCATTTCAAGTAGAAGAACCTGCCGAGAACTGAATACCTTGTAGTTAAAATTTCTTCCTTCCCTACGGAGAGAATTTGTAAACTTAGCACCAAGGGTTGTGTTCTTGTCAAGTAACATTTATGGCCTAATGGTCAAATAAGTTATAGATAATGCAGTAGGAAGGTTTAATGTATTAAGGGCAGGATTTTTAAAGAGGGGAGGAATGGAAGCCAAATGGAATTTTAAGTCCCGTTGGCTTGTCAATGGGATTTGTGCATCCTTAAGTTGGATGTTTTTGAAAATAGCACTGTAAATTGGTGACTAATAGAGATCTTTCCATGATAATGACTTACAAGTTACCATTAATAATTCAGCTGAAGGTTATTGCAGTCTGACTCAGTACCTCCTGAAAACGGTGAAAAGCTTCTCTCCGTGATTTTAGTGGCTTCGGGTTATGTTGAAAGGGCACTCTGATGAAATAATGTGCTTTTGAGGGCTGATTTTGTCCCTTTCAGTGCATATTTACAGTCAGAATTTCAAGTAATGAATTACAGGACAGACTGATGGAACATTGTTTGATGCAGTTCCTGTGCAAGTATGTACAGGGATGTGTAAGATCCTGTCCCTCTGAGCGCAGGCAGACCCAGGCAAGGCGAATTTCTCTCTGCCAGCGCTCCCTAGGCAAAGCTCGGCGGTGGATTTCCCTGGGAAGCGGCTGTGCAGCGGCTATTCCTGCATCGCCCAGCGTGGCAGCAGCGCCCTGCCCGCCCTGCAGCCCAACTCCCTCCCTTCACGGCCGCTGCCGCAGCCTCCGCTGGTACACACAGCCAGCAGCTGCCGCCGCGCATCGCTCCGGCTCTGCCCTTCCCCGGCTGCCTCTCCTCTCTCCTTCCAGCCTCAACAAATAGCAGCATCAATCCTTTCCCTTTCAACCGTTTCCATTCCTCAACAGCCGCACATTTGCTATCGCTTTGGATGGAAGCACGCCTTTCCCAGCTGCTTTAAGAGAGGGATGACAGTTAAACCCATCAGTTTTTTCCAACCCGATTTTCAAGCATCCCAGAAGCACAACGCTGTCTTTGGGTAATCTGTGTACAAATATAGAAAATGTATACCTACATACCCATGTATGGGGAACGTAAAATCTGTAAAACAACTATATTGTTAAAAAAGCGGATGGAATATTTTGAGATTTCTAGGGATATGTGGATTTTTTGTTATTTTGCCAATATCCGTGAAAAGACATCGATTAATCAAAACAAAGATGGGTGAAAACATTTTCATTAACACTGAAAGATGAGCTGATAGGTCCAGATGCCTCTGCAGGAGAGAGATATATTTTGCTAAATAACAACACAGAGGTGCTGGTGTTGAACTGGAAGTCATTTGGAAGTATTTTTGTCTGCTCGCAACACCACTCAGTGCCTGTTAGCAGTCTGCCTCTGCAGCGGCAAGGGGTGTCCAGCACTGATGGCTTTTCAAGCTCAATAAAATCATGCCTCAGACATGACTGTGCCTGAATTTCTCCGTGGAACAGAGGACTGCACAGTGAAGGACACTTGGGGAAGTTGGAATGAACACTTCTGGGTGCACACATTAGTGTTTGGTTCCTCTGTCAGTGCTTCAGTGCTGGGAGTGGGGTGGGATGTGATTTTTCATCCTGTCATTACATACAACTTTTGGCTTCATAACTTTCCTACAATTCAGCCTGACTTTTTTTTTTTCATACTTCTGTGTAAATATGATGAAAAAATGGAATTGGAGGAGCTTATTATATTAATTCTGATTTTAAACCTGTGACTTCTAGAAGAAGATTGCAGCCCTAAAAGCTTTGCTGTGTGAGGGGAGGGTATACAGAAGGAAAAGCCATAGGATGACTTTAAGTGTTGAACAATAAAACTGGAACAAAAAGCTTGCTATAAATAGTAGTCTGGTCCCAGTTCAGTGAAGTACTTAAGCATATGCCGAAATCCCTCCTTGTTCAACAAAGCACTTACATGTGCATTTGAATTCTGCTGGAATAAAGCATTAAACATCAGGCCTAAGTGCTTGGTGGAATTAGGGGCTATGTGGACACAGCCAGACCCTGAGAGAAGGGTGGTTTCCTTCACAGCCCCCTGGTGTGCTGGGAGCCTTTGTGAGGTCAGGTTTTATAGGAAATTTCTGGCACTGTGCACTGACTAATTAACTTGGAGAACTGTTGGGCATGAAAATACTGGAGAGCAATTGTGTTCTGATATTCCAAAACTTTTGTTTGCAAATTGATCAGGCTTAATGATAACTGCTGCTTTTGTGATAGTAGGACCTGTATTACCTACTGAAGTGAATTTCCTTTTTCTTCATAAAACTAATGCAGTGAAGATTTTCCTCATGACATCAGTGAGGCAGTCTGTACTCAGGAGTTCAGAGCATGGGCTTCTCCATCCAGGTATCCCACTTAGCTCTCTGTCACGGAGTTTTCAAGTGCATCTAAAAACCATTTGGCTCTCAATTTTAGAGTTATCTACATAAGACCTCTTACAAAACCTGTTTTCTTAGGAAAGGTTTACCATCTCTTTTCTTATAACGAAATCTAGTTAATAATTTCAATTTTTCAAGGTATAACCCAATTTTGAAATTCTTCTACAGACACCCTAACTATTGGCATCCATTTTTAGTAATTTTATCTCTGGAAAGGATCCACATAAAGTTTGTAGTGATTGTGCTGGCTAGCTGGATTCATCAGAAAGTGATAATTAAAAACTGTGTCTCAATCAGGCAAAAATAATGGAAAGACAATATATCTTTTTTTTTTTTTTTCCAAACATGGACATATACAGCCAACCAGACTGTTTTTTCATTTTTTAGGAATATGGAGGTTATAAAACATTTCCATTGAGATGGAAACTTCAATGTATCACTCCCTTGTCAGGGATTCTGGGGTACAGATTGGCTTTTGAGAAACCTGCTCTGAGTCCCTGCTCTGACTGACAGCTCAGCTTTCGCATCTCAGATCACTCAAAGTTAATCAGCCCAGGATTCCCCAAATGCATTTCAGAATATTAGTTATCAGTCACCTTCAGAGCTAGGATAATTTAAAAAAATTTTCTTTCCAATGGAAATCTGGGTGAACTAATGAGTAGTTGGACTTTTGATTAAGCAAAGTTTTGATAAAAAAATAATCTGATGTTTTAATGGAACAGAATTACCATGATTAATTGGTGGACATATGTATATATACACACACACACACATATTTGGATCTAGAAGACCACTTTCAAAAATATTCTTTGAAGTACTGGGACTGATTCAAAAGAAATCTGTAGAGCCCAAGTCATACCTGATGCTAATTGTCTATCAGTCACTGTTCTATTTTTGTTTTACTTTTGCTTTTTTAAATTTACTTCGCTCTTTCTCTGTTGAGCAAATGTACCTATTTTGTGGGGGTGCATTAAGTCCCTACCAGGAAAAGCACACACTGTAAGAATTGTTAATTCAAATGTTATACATTTGAGCTGATTAAAGAAATTCTAATCTGGATCCTTATGTAGGAAGTTATAAAAGGCTTTCATAATTTAAACCAGATCAAGTCTATAAAGTCATAATAAGCTCATGTAAATCTCCCCAGTGTAATAGTTGAAATTTTTCAATTGTATAATTAAAAACACCCCTCTGTAAATATTTGAGTGAAAGTCCCTTGTTGCTCTACTTTCTATTTGATTAGAGCAGATAGAGCTTTGAAGCAGGGCCATTTTGGGCTGATCCAAAGGTCAGCTGCTACAAATCCTGGCCAATGTCACGATGGGCTCTGAGTCCATGGGCTGCACTTGGCACTTTGAGTTACACAAAATGGGCTTTATCTTTGTGAACTTCATACTGTGTGAGTGACACTTTCTGTACCAAGGATCAAAATGTCTGTTAAAAACTGGATCAAATACCAGAATCAGGCTGTAGAATGACACATAACTTCTGCTAAAATAGATGAACTTTCACTATGGGATGTGATTAAGCAGGTTGGTGGACAAAGAGCTAATGAGCTGCTCTTTGTGAAATATGCAGAGAGAGTAACTTCCAATAGGATATTGCCAGGGAAATGATAGATTAGACTAGAAATAAACTGATGAAGTGTTTGATGGTCTAATGTTGAAATGTAAATGCAATGAAGCAAAGGAGTTCTGCAAAGTATAACTCTCTGTCAGGCTTCCTCTTCACTGAAAAGAACCGCAGCATTTTTAATTAAATGTGCTGGAGCTGTTTTGTTAAAGCTGCATGGCAAATAAATTCTTTCATTATTTGGTCAATGGTGGTGCCAGAGGCCTTTAAATCTTGCCTCCAGGAGAAAGGAAAGTATTTTAAGCTATATATAAAGTACCATTACTAATTGTAAATTAAAAAAAAATTTAATCAAGGAAAATTATCCAAGAAATGGAATCACCTTCTGTTCCTATTAGGAAAAACCCCACCATTTTTCAGACAGGCTTTTGTACATGTTAGGGGATATTGTGAGCAAAGTTGAACAAAATGGCCATGCTTGTTTAGTTAACAAAAATATTTAATAAAGTAAAAAGTAGTGGGGAAGCATGACCAGTCATGAATTCCTTTGCAGTGCCGTCTGTGCATTTTTTCTGCAGAGACCTTTCAACAGAATTTCACCTAAGCAGGGCTTCATCAGCTGGATACATTCTCCTCTCTCTCTTCCTCCACCTCCTTGGAAAATTGAAATCAAATTGCATTGTGCAGCAGATTAATAGTGAGTTAAGTAATCAACTTGCAAGGCAGTGATGACCTGGAAGCTTGGTTATAAGTCCTCCCCCTGCCCCAAATCCAGTACTGTGGCTTTTTCCTACATCCTTCCTTTCTGGCTGAGATGACCTACAAGGGAACATGGAAATGCACACACGAGCCTATGCATAGGAATAGGAGAGAAAAATTGTTAGAAGGGAGGAAAAAATGTATCTGTCAAGTCGGAGCAATTTATATCCTCATTTCCAATTCTTCCTGACTAGGGCAGGCAGGTTTCCTTCAGCCACGTTCATGTTCCAGCTCCTGTGTGTCTGTGCTGGGCTCATGCTTTAGGAGGATGGGATTGACAGCAGCTTTTTGTATTCACTTTTCTCATCCTCACCCAGCAGGATGGCAGATGTTGGAGGTGCAGTAACAGTGCTCAGAATAGCTTTGGATTGAGAAACTCAATGCATTTTCAAGTTGGGTTTTTTTTCTCTCTGTCTTTAATATTTTTTTTTCCATTTTATGGTCCGAGATGCTTTTTTAGCACTACTAGGTTTGGTGAGAATTGAAGTTCTTCGCAGATAAATCCAGCTGTGGTAATTTTTGCTGGATTAATAGAAATAACACAACACTATTTGTTATTTATATAAATAGTTGAGGTAATTATAAGGTCAAGACTTATATTTAAATACATCATAGCTTAAAATATACTTCCTAAGATGCTTATTAATATGCATAATAATGTCTCAGCTTTCTGAGGGGCAAAGAACTTTGCATGTATGTTGAAGCAGGAATTATAAGGAACTTCTGTGAAGCACTTCCCGTCTATAAATATTTGTGAAACCCTGTCGAGCTATAAATAGTAAGGCAGGCTGCAGGCTGGAGATGTGTTCTTAGAAGACACCAGATTCAGTGAGGATGGTGCTAGAGTTCTGTAGCCAATGAGGCACCAAAGAGGTGCTTTTTATGGTGACGATACACACAGATTACTAAATCAATTAATTTGCTGTTTCTGTGCATCATCTCCATTGTATGTGATGTTCTCTTATAAGTTGCAGTTCCTGGAGTCAGACAATACTGTGAAAACCCCTTTTGTTTTCTTCCTTTGACTCTCCTTTAAAAAAATCCTTCATAACTGTGTAGAAAAATATTTCGAAATGCCTTAAGTGTTGCTTTAAAAAGAAATAAACCCCCTATTTTTTCCTGTTCTTCCTCCTTTTTATAAGGAATGACCTGATTAGGATTTTTTTTCAATTTCTTGGTAATAATGTCTCTACAGGATAATTCTGGGGCTGCTTTGGAAGCCAGTTCTCTGCTACAGTAGTCAGCATTAATACAGCTGTATGAAATTCCTAGTGTGTATCATTGCCCTTTTATTGTTCAATTGAGAGTGTAAAATAGCATTTAAACTCACTGGGGCAGGAAGCACAGTTAAGGTGGAGTATCCAGTTGCCAGCAGGTTTAGAGACACAGAATAATTTAATGAACTTGAGAAAGTGGCTGAAAATGAAGAAACTGCATATTAAATTGAAACGCTTATATGCTCTGTGGTGCTGTTGTACCAGAACAGATTACAGAAATCAAGTAGGAGCATTCAGCATTTTACTGTATTAAAAAAAAATAAAGAGAACTCTTTTCTATAGAAATTAAATCCCAGTTCTGCTAGATAATCTCAATCTTAGTACTGAAGCCCCATGAATAAAACAGTCTTATCAGCTACCTTATAGGGAATTTCAGTGTGATTATGGCAAGCAGAAACTGGTGTTGGAATAAATCCTCCAAACAATAATTCTAATTGTAGACTTAACCTTTCAGAGGATTCCTGTTTCCTGGTAGACTATTTAAAAATAATAATTTCTATACATAAAATACTTCTTCAGGAACAATAAGGGTATAAAATTAGGTAGTGCCAGGTTAGGATATCCTATAACCTCTATTTTCTGGGCAGCTCTAGAGTGGCAGGGATCCCATCTGAACTTGTTATCCAGCAGAGCCTGGATGACTTCTGTGTATTCTTGTGCTACAAATATGACAAGTATGTCTCCAGACAGCAGAGTTCAGTGCATTGTGAGTGTTTGCACTGGGTGAAGTTTCAGCTCCGATGACTGTGTGAAGTGGATGAAGGCATAAAAAATGAATTGTATTCCCAGGGCTCTTTCAAAGCAGCATGCAGGGAAATCCTTGGCTGAGTTTGCAGTTACTCCCAGGTGTGGAAGAGTATGTTCAGTGTCTGCATTCCTCAGCATCCAGCTTCACTTCCCCTGACTTGCAACTCTGGGAACTGGAAGAAAATCAGCATTTAGAAAGCTGGGACTGAATAGGCTACAGGAGCTGAGAGGCCTGAGGCAACCAGGCAACCAGGTCAGGGCAAGTGAAGGAAATGCCCTGATCAAGAGAAAGTTGGTGGTGTAAGGATGGGTGAAAATTTTCTTTGTTGTTGTTGTTGTTGTTGTTGTTGGCTTTTTTTTTTTTTAAATCTCAACTCAGATAGAAGATAGCCCAATTACTCCAATAATTGGATGAAAAGAAAAATACGGTCATAGACATTTTGAAAATGTCTTTATTGAGTTGTTGACATGAGTGAAATCCGAGGAGCATAGGAGGAATAGGCAGCTGATGAGGCAAAACCTTCACTGGCCATCTTGCCTAAAACTCCTCAAAAAGCCTGCACAGAGCAGGGGGGAATGGCAGAGGTTTATCTACAGCTATTTTTGTGCTGGCTGTTTTTTCTCCTGTTGAACTGAAGATGAGCACCTGCTAAAGAGACCTCTGTGGGGAAAATGGCAAACAGAGCTGAAATGTGTGGATTCCAGCTGTTCTCCTATCTGCGTGTCCAGACTTACTCCAGGTATGGCTTTCCATTTCTTCAATGTTCTGGTGAGTGCAGGCAAAATGCAGTTAAAGGCAAATTCATAAGTGCCTTTGAATTGGGTGGACACGCTCAATATCTCCTCACTGTTTATCTGCTTTGGCAGTTCTGATAAATCAGTGCTTTTCTGCAGCAGAAGTGTTTATCTAATCTGGTAGTTTATGAAGTCTCTCACATGGCCATCAGTGGACCAACAGAAGGTCAATATGCAGCATAAATTAACAATGTACTGCCATGCTATTGCAATTTTAATTACAAATGTTTTTTAGGAAACATCAGTATGCTGTTCTTCTTTTGCCTACCCTCCTTAGGACATGATCTTTTGTAGATCCCATATAGAAGCAGAGAGGAAAACAGTTATTCAACAACAGTAGGGTAGGAACATGGCAATTAGGGCTGAATGCAATTCCAAGTTATTGAATGTGTAAACAAAATTGTCCATACAGCTCATTTTCAATGGTGACCTAATCTCTGAATCTGTTCAGATGGACAGCCTGTTTCTCCTCCCTTAACAGTTCTTGGAAAATATAAACTTTCCTTTCACTTTCTGCTGTTTAGTGTGCATTAAATACCTTTAATTTTCAGTATGGCTCCTCTTTATGTAGCTGTTTTGCAAGATGAGCTATAAACATTTATAAAATATAATTATAGAGACATTTAATTGCTGTATAAATAAATGGGTTTGAACATAGGCACAGGAATTCTCCGTGGAGTCACTTGATGGTGTGCGTTGACTCTCAAATTCATTTTCTGCTGGGGAAGAGTGACTGGCTCGGAAGTGCAACCAGTCCCAACACAGCAAAGCTTTAGGGCTTGCTGTAAATCTGTCAGTGCCTTTTAGCAGAGATTGTAACCTTAGTTTTGTTTAGTGCTGCTCCAGTCCCGTTGTTAACCCCATGTCAATGATTCAAAATGTTTCATAACATCATGGGCAAATTTAGAAATGCCAAGTTTTAAAGGAAAAGATGTGAATGAGAATAATGACTTGCATGAGCAGAGAGGATAAAACTCTATGACAAGTGTTTAAACAAGTTAAAGGCCTTATGAATTACAGTTGCCAAGGTAGGGCTGTGCTCTTTGGAGAGTTACTATGTATTAATTGCTAACTTTTGAACCATGACAGATTTAGGAAAGCCTAAAACCTGATGCATTTGGTCTTGGTCTCAGCTGCTTTTCCTGCTCTGTTTGATCTGGTTTTCAGGGCTCTTTGATTTGGCCAAGATAAGTATGTGTGCATACAAACACAACATCATTTAATTACAACTTGGGATAAATGGTGGATGTGTGCATGCACACAAACACACACATGCTGTCTGCAGCATCATCTAATTACCACCCAGAGCAAAAAATCCTCCTGTTTTCTGTGTCCTGGGGCAGAAAAGGAATGTTTGCTTCTTTTGGTTTGTTTTAGGGACAGTAGGCTAAGTATTTTTCTGGAAGATGTCATTTCGTGTCTGAGTACTGAATAGAGCATAGAAACGTAGTAGAAGTCACTGTGAAAATTAGAAATACATTACACTTTATTGGCATTTAAATATTTTATTTTGTATGAGATTGTTTTCTGGGTCTCCCTTGCATCTTGCTAAATGTTTGACATTTACATATACAGCACCATGATTAAAAACTTGATCTCGCCTAGATACTGTAGAAATATTGTACATATTTATTCTTTGTATGTGGATGTAGATTTTCAGATATGTATATCTGGATTTCTGTTTTTCTTATCTGTTTTGGGTTTTCATATTTTTATTTCAAAGCTATTAACAGAAAGAATAAATATCATATAGCTCTTTTGAAATGTAATATTTGGTTCCTTCAGTGGGTAAAGAGACTTTGGTCAGTTTACCAGTAAATAGATGTTTCAAGCAGAGAATTAAAAATAAGATTAGAGACTGATCACCAATTGGCATCCTGTAGGTTGAGCAAGAGGCTACTGAGACAGAAATAATATTTATGCAGTGCATGAGTACCACTGCAATAAAAATGAATAATGCGTGAGCTGCTTTCTCATCCTTGGAAATGGCCCTTCCACTCCTGGGCTGGAGACCTGTTTGTGTAACTCCTGCCCTCTGGGGACTGCCCAAGCTCTAGGTAAGTAAGAGGCTGCAGGCTGCACAACCTTTTATCCTTGCTGAAATATTAATTCTTTTCAGCATTCCAGACTATGCACAAAGGAATCAAAGTACAAATGCTAATTGTTGAGGAAGGGGGGAGTCTGTAAGAGAATAGCTCAGAACTCGCTATACCAAGCAAACCTACAGCAATGTTGGTTATTTTCCTGTCTCTTTCTTAGCTGTTTCCTTGGCCCATCCTTTCTCTGGATTCCTAGGTAAGAGCTTAGAGGCAGAAGACTTTCTATTTTGTTCTTTCACTACTATAAATATTTAGGAATGGCAGTTCTTAATAATGAAAGTCCTTTGCCTTAGTTATCCCTGCTGAAGTTTTGGGTTTGAGAAGGTGAACACACCTGAGTTCTGGAATATACTTTTACCTGTATACCTGTTACTATTCCTGTTAATATTTGTGTTAATATACCTGTCTGAATGTTTTCTAGATTACCTTGAATTTAGGTGAATTTTGAAATGAAAACTTAACAGTATAAAAGATTTTAGCATGAAATACTGAATTGTTGAAAAAGAAGTATTTCACTTGGATTTCAAAATGAGATATTTTACATTCCAAATCTTTTGCTCTCACATTTTTTCCAGCTTAGCCTCTTGGTCAAGTACGACTTAAATGGGAATTGGCTTTAGTCATGACCTCTTTCTCCTGCTCCTGCACTGCCCAGCCATCCCCAAGGCAAATCTAATTTTTCCTGTTGGCTGTATTATCACTGATCCCCTTGACTTCTGCTAAATGTTCCTGTGCTAAGTGAATGTCATTTGGAGGAGTGATATGCTCTTTACTGAGGTTTTCAGTCGACTGCAGTTGGACTTCTCAAGAAAACTCAGTCCATTTTCTTCCACCATGCTGCTTGATAAGTGATACGGATAACTCCTTCCCTAAGTACTGAAAGCAGGACAATCTAAGATGTCTTTATTTGTTTGTTCATATTCTAATTCTCTAAATGGATTAAAACTCTAAAGCGTGTATTATTTTTAGGTTCATTAAGAAAAGCACACACCCATAATTCAGACTAAAGTAGACCTGTGCTCTGTGGCAGGGGCTTTCATTTGAAGTAAGTGCAGCTATTTCTTCATCAAGGGCATTTCCCACCATCTGGTTATTGCAGTAGCTGTATGTGCTATTTATGATGTGTATAGTAAAAGCAACATATGTGCTTTTATCTGATAAGTAGACTAAAAGCTTTTTGTTGTTGTTGTTTGTTTTACTGTAGTTAGAAATTCTGCTGTTGCAGACTTGGATTAAAATTGCTTAACTTTGGAAGAATACTTAATGAAGAGTTGTTCAAATTAAATTTCAGGTGGTAGAGGATAAGAAGAGGTGCAGTACAGAGCTTTACTCACCTCTTGTGCAACAGTGACCATGGTGTTCAGTGGCATTTCTGTCATTTGCTCTGGAGACTTCTATTCATGTTAATGTTCATCTGTTAATGTTAATCATCGTTCCTGGTTTTAAATGCAAAACCTTCCTACTTTGATCTCCAGGCTCTCCTGCAGCCCTGCCTAGCATTGCTCTTAAGGCAGGCTTTTCATAGGCCAGATACTATTTGTCAAAAAATCAAGAGAAAATGTCTGCCCACAAGGTTCTTATTTGCATATTCATCTGGGCATATTCCTGGCTCAGCCTGGGCTTCTCGTTCTTTTCCTTTCATTAAAATCTTCTGCTGCGCAATGAGCTCATCACAGCACTTTTCCTCTCCCCATTCCTTCTGGAGAAGAATTGCCTGTGTAAATCACTGAAATGGCATCACTGATTGCCACAGTCTTGTAATGTAGCTGCAACTCTAACTATGATTCATCTTTGGATCTGCTCAAGGTCTCCAAATATGAAAGAAAGGAGAAATAGTTTGAATTATATAGAGAAAGTTCTGCTGAGAATTCACACTCCTTGAAGCCCCCTGACTAACTCCTGCAGATGATCAATATTGTCTATCAGGGTTTTTTTACCCAGCCATCCAATTAACTTTGTCTCCCAGTAATACATTGGACCAGGTAAAAATGAGACCAGAGTTTTGCTGGTACCTTCAGACTCTGCAGGGATGTTTTACACCAAGATCCAAAAGAAAAAGATTTTCTTTTTTCTTTTTTTTTTTTTCAAACTTGAACTGTTGCAGGAAGGATAGCAAGGGACTTATCTGGAAGATTGAATTAGAATTTCCCTCAGGAAATGTTTTCCAGACACCTCTAGGCCTAACAGAGAGGAGGAATGACTACCAGCTCTATCAGATAACCCACAAAATGCTATGGCAAAACGCTGGTGTCATTGCCTCTGTGTTTGAAGGTAATTACAAAGAATGGAGCAACTGGATTGCTGTAAGGGAAGTATAGCAGGAGTTGTATAATCTTCCCAAAGCCCACAGTCAAACAGTGGAAGTGGAAACTGTCGGAAAAAATCCCTGGCACAAGTGTGCGGTGGGCAGTGTCTGCTGGAATGACAGAGCGCTCGCTCTAGTAAATGCTGATACACTTCTTTTTTATAATCACTGGAAATAACCTTCTTCTAATGTGCCACACTGCTGGAAGTAACTCATCTCCAAAACACAACTCCTACAAGACAGATTTAAAGACATAAAATCTAAAATTCTCGTAAGAGCTTTAACCAATGTCCTTTACTTATTCTCCAAAAGTTCTTTAAAAATGTAAATGTATTCCCCCATATTTCTCTGCCTGCAAACTGAAAAGAATCCAAATTTTCACTGCCAATAAAGGAGAGAGGGGGGAACTGGATCTGAGGCAAACAAAAATGTTTTGGTGAAATAGGATTAGTTCTTAAATCTTAAAAAAAGCTTGTGGAGTCATGCAAAACAGAAAAGAGAGGTTTAGCCTGCATAGAAACAGAATCACATGAGTACAATATTATTCAGACTTTCATTCATGTGACGTTTGGTTGTTGTTGGAGACAAATCTTTGAGAAAAGAAGTACAGTAGTTTTCATAGATAAGGAGCTCAATTTCCTCAGGTTTTTGCAGTATGTGAAATACAATTATTTCAAGAGGGCTCAAGTGGGAATATGGAAAATACTCTCCTAATTTCACTGCACGTGTGTTTTCGTTAAACAGTGAGTTGTTATTTTCTTATTTAGGGGAATGTGTGTTGATTTGTGGGCTGTAACACCAGGTGCAGCATGTGTTACTGCTGGAGCTTCATAAGGGAATGACAAGGCGTGGGGAAAATTAGGAGCTGCCATAGTGAAGATGAGTTTAAAAAGTCTGATCCTGGGGAGAGTGGCTGGAGAGAATGAGATATATTTGTTTGTATATAGGAACTGCACAGTTCCTTCTGTCATTTTCTTGCAGACCTCTTTGAGTAATTGTCCCCATCCACAGAGTGTGCTGAAAGTTGGAGTCTCGGTGGCCATCAGCACCTGCAGTGAGCTCTGTGTTTGTTATGCTGTGCACAAGAAGCAATGAAGGATATAGTGCATTTCCTGGGGCTCAGCTCCTCTCAACTGCTCCATTCTCCAAATGAGTGCTGTGTGCCTTTGGACTGCAGGGGTGTTTTGTGTTAACAGGTTGCTTGTTAGTTTTTCTTGGTGTTTTTAAAAACCTGGGGCTTGTCTGGAATAAAGTTTACTGCTTCAGCTTATTCAAAGGAGGCTTAAAAAAATTAACATTCTGTTTCCTGGGGTAATGCTGCTCCTCCAGATTCCTCAATGTAACCCAGAGATTGTCAGTACTATTGGACCTGGTCTAGAGAATGCTGTCAAGTATAGTAGAAGTCTGAGGGAGTTCATGTGGCAAATTTCTCATGAAAAGGTTTTTTTTAGAAAGAAAATTCTCCTGGTACTGCCTACACTGCCTCTCTGATGAGGCTGGTGGCAGTTGCTGAAGGCACTCACAATATGCACAGGGTCAAAGACCGGGTGAAATCCGGGGTCAGTGCTACAGGTGTCAGAACAGGCATCTTGTTCCCTTCCCTGCGCTTGAACTTTCTCCAGCATAACATGTGCTGCCTGTGTAGGGTTTGCTGACTCCTTCACCTCCTCAGAACCTTTCTGAGAAGAAATGAATTGATGGCAGTACTTTGAGGACTTCCAGAAGCTGTGGTTTTACAACAGCTCTGGGTTCTGCAGTGCACACTCATCTGATCCTCTGTCTCTTGTCTCTGGAATTGAGAGAGGGGGCAGCTATGGTGGGAGTATTTTGTTGTGTGTGTGATCCTGGTTACACAGGAGTGGCTAAAGAGCATTCTGGTCAAACTCACCTCAGACTGGCTTCAGGAGAAACAGGATAAATTGCAGGACTTGCTGTCCCATGAGGCACATTCTGGATTAACCCCTAGATGAAAAATGGTGATCCCAGTGTTGAATGCTTCCTGGGTGCTCTTCCCTAAGAGCCTGCCATCCTCTGGCAAGCAGGGACATGAGTCATAACCATTCCTTTCCTTTGCCTTACAGGTTGTACTTGGCTTTTTGGTCCACTTCCAATGTGGCAAAAGCCCACGTTACAAAAAACCACTCCCTGTGTGCTTTTTCCTGCCCCCAAATACAATTTTCACTTGCACTACAAAGGATTCAACATGGATACTTTTTGTCTTCACTCATTAACATGAAGGAAATAATATTCTGATGGGAATGTGATTTTTTTTCCCTAGTGTATTTTACTGTGCTCTCCTAAACTCTGTGAAGCTTCTACACACAGCCTTTTGCAGTTTTCTAGTTATTCATAATAATCTGAATTATCTGTTGTCTTTTCTTGTCTCTGGTGCTAAGGTAACACCATAGCAGATGAAAGGTAATGTCTTCTGAAACCTACTCAGAGACAGTGAAAGTTAATGTTCCTCTTGAGTTCTTCTATCATTACCTGATAGCTGGTATTTTGCTGATACAATTTTTTTCAAGTCTACTTTATAGGAGAAATATTTTCTTTTTTTTTTCTTTTCAGGAAAAATGAACTACAAATGTAAAAGTGTGTTGAGGCAGTGTGGTTGAAATGGGAAAATATGTTTTCTCTGGTTAGTAATTCTTACAGAAAAGTAAGTTCAGCTTAAAGGAATAGCTGTTGTGATGTTAAATTAATGTTTTGTTTAAATGGAATAATGCCACCAGCTATAAATCTCTTGATAGCTCTGCCCTGAGCATTTTTCTCTTTGGGTAGATATGACTGATTTCTAAAGGCAGGAAAGGTTTATTTGCATTGATCCCACAGTGCTGGCCTCAGGCTAAGTGCCATCAGCTGTGAGTTTATTCACATCTATTCAGATAGATTTCACATGATCTATGTGAAACTTTCTCATACCTTACACATATTGAAGCATCCCTTGCTCTTCCTACAAAGAATAATTGGGACTGCAGTATTTTTTATAGAGTGACAGCCAGAAGTTCCAGTAGAAATGCTTTTTATTTTGTAGTGAATAGGTAGCCTGTTATTTCAAGCATGAGTTACTCAGCCTTGCCAGCTCTGGAGAGCAGCTCTGTCAGGAGCCATCGCTCCAGCACAGCCTGTTCTCTACAGGGCAGCAGCACCAGTATTTTCAGCTCCTCCTGGGCTGGCTGTGCATTTATTCTGTGGGAGAAGATGCTGCATGTCACAGCTGTGCCCTTCCTGCCTGCCCAGCTGCCACAGGTAGGGGGTGTTTGAGGGAGACAGAGGTGGGGATGTTTGAGACTTCAAACCTGAGCATCCTCACCGCTCTGGAGGGAAGGCACAAGTCAAAATGGGTTACATTTGTCTCAGGCCAACAGCAGGATCATGCTGTGCTCTCAACTGAGCCTATTATTTGAAAACTGAGAATGCTAAAGAAAAGGAGCAGTAATTAAGATGTTGTGAATTAACAGGTTTTCTACTCAGCAGAATAAAACAAGCCTGGCCAGTAATATGGGCAGAGAGATGTGTGGGTAGATGCAGCAATGAAGTTGCACATACTCCTCTGAAAATGCTGCCTGGAAGCTGGGATGCTCTTTGGGATGTCCTTTCAGAGATGAAACAGGACATAGTTGGAGAGCAGCAAACATTTTCAGCCCCACAGAGATGTCAGCCATGGTTCTGAGAGAAGAGCCAGGCATTAAAGCAGAGAGTATCCGTGCCTGGTGAGGATTTGCCTCTAATTCCCTAGAGCTGGAATTTTAGTCACCACAGCAAGGAGAAACTAACCTGGTGAGCTGTTGGGGTTGCTCAGAACATGGAAAAATAACTTTTGGCAAAAATAGGACAAACCCATTGAGACAGTGTTTGGCAGGCCATGTATCTGATGGTGAGAGCTCACCTCACTAATATATGAATAAGCAGTTACTACCAGTTGTTCATATCTGGCTTCTGAGGCAAGGAACTGTAATGAAAAATCAAAATAGTCCAAAATTCTTCAAATCTAGATGGTAAAAGGAGATTTTATTTCAGTGAGTGATCTAGAACAGGAAATTAGTCTTGATACTTTGACTCATTAGTGATTTAAATCATTCACAGGTGAGTTGAATTGGCTCAGAATTTCACCCAGGCTGCTTTCCACTCTCCCATTGGTTCCCTTGTTTCTCCCATTTCTCTCACCAAGTGCTGGTAGAGAAAAGGCCCTGACACTGAGCAGGGACAGAACCAGAGCAGCAGGCTCTGTGAGCTGACCTCACACAGTCATTTACAGCAAGTAGAATTTGTAGGCAATTGTGGGTATTTCAAAAGAATTGGCAAAACTTGGAGCTGTTTGAATGTTCTGATTGCAAGCTGCGCAGAGGATGAAAGAAGGATGTGCAGAAGATGCTGTATTCCATCTTCCAAGGGATGGGAAGACCACCAGTGAGGAGGTAGGCCCAGTGGAAGTGTTAAAATTCCTGAGACTCACATTTTGTGTTCTCATTTTGGTCCATTCTCTGTTGTTCCTGTCCAGCTCTCTCCTCCCCTTTCTGCTTACAGAATGTTTTATGGGACTGCCATTTTTTTCTCTGGCAGCTTACGTTGTAATTTCAAACTGCTCCCACAGTATATTCAATATGTTTCCAGTCAGTGGATTTCAGTTAAGGAGATTAGTTGCTCTTATAGAATGCTACTGGACAGCATTAATACTTGAGGATTATTGTGTAAAATAAGGTTTAGGCTCCCTGGGTCGAGGGTGGTAAGCTGTAAATTTTTTTTCTCAAGTGCTTAATTTTCTTGTTTGCTCCAGATGGATGGTTTCAATTGATTTCAGGCAAAGGTATTTCTACTGGGCATACATAATGCAGGAGCTTTGTCTGAAAAAACTAAATATTTTTTACTTTGCATGGTTATGGATGTCTCAAAACCCTCTAATCTAGGACTGCTGCAGGTATTTTCTGGTGCTTTTATTTATGTAAAATAATTTAAAAGGATACTGTAGGTGACAAAAGTGATGTGTTATTTTATGCTGTCTTTTAGTGCATCATTGTAAATCAGTTTAACCAAATATTTGCTTGAAAACCCTAGAATAGCACGTTATATTTTCGTTTTGGTGTAAATGGGCATAATTTCATTTGACTTTATAGCATGTCCTCTGCCCTGAAGAATAACAAGGACAACTCCCAAGTTTCCTATTGGTCTAATTTCTGGAAAGCAGAATTGAATACTTCAGGAGTATTCCTTGGAACACAGACAGAAATATAAAGGAAAGCCTTTTTCTGCTTTGACTCCTTTTTCCTCCTCTTCTGTCCATTTTCCCCGCATACCTTGGTCAGCATGTGGGATTTCAGTGTGTCTGTGCTGGGTGTGAATTGCTCTACAGCCCTCCAGGAAAGCTGATCTGGCTGTGGGGGGAAACTGGATTGGAAAAGGCTGGGGTTGAGCTGCTTTTATACTGAGAAGTGATCTTCACAAATATATCACTCTAAAGCCTCAGCTACTATACAATACCCTTAAAACTTTGTCAAGAGCACAGTGAATTTTCTGCCTGAACATCTGTGTGCCAGTTCCAGCAGTCCTTTCTGGGGCACACTGGTATTTCTGGCTGCAGGAGCTGATGGTTCTGAAATGTCTCAGTGAGTCCCAAAATCTGTTCTCTGGAACAGCGACCAGACATGTGCATGGGCAAAGCTTCCCTTCGAGGGGTTACATCACCTCCTGGTTTTGTTTTGCTCCTGAAATGCTTGAAATGACCTTTTCTGTGCACTGTGCTGGACTCTCAGCCATGGGAGAAACCTCATAGCAATGGCTTCATGGTAACTGCAGTGGCTGGAGGTTCGAGAGAAGCAAGAGCTGTTGGGAGAAGGATTAAATTTTATGAAAGCAGTTGATTTCACTGGAACGTCTAAGTTTTAAAGTGTTGTGTGTGAGTGGGAAGGCAAAACTAAATAGAGCATATGGTTGGCCTTAAAAAAAAACCCAAAAAGCAACAAAAAAACCAGAGCAAAATTTAACTCTTGGAAGTATAGTCTAGGAAACACTTCTTGCTTAGAATATTTTTCTCATAGGAGCAGGATAGAGCAAGAAAGAAGCTTAAAAACTCATTTCTGTAGCTTTGAAATATCTTTAAATTATTCTTTTTTACTTTTAGCTATAATCTATATCTGTAAAGTTTCTATTTTGGACCAAAAAATTTTAGTTATAGTGCAGTTTTGCTTCTCTTAGAATAAAACCCAAAAAGTGGCAGTTAAAAAGTACAAAAGTATCATTTGTATGAGCTTCCAGTTCTTTAATACCGGCCTTATACACATGACTAGTCAGTTTTTGTTGCATTTTGCTCAGTAGTGATAATGTACCAACTTTGCAGACTTTATGTGTAATTTGAGACTTCCCCCCAACAGTGTTCTTCCTAATGTGGGAAATTCTAGTACTTGCACTGCCATATATCGAAGCACTGAATTTTCTGGTTTCCCAGTGTTTTTATGGTGCCTACAGAAGGCACAGGGTGAGCAGGAGAGGGTGGAGAGGCAAGTTTACATGTACACCAAGCACTCCTAGGATATAAATGGTATCTAGCTCTTTCTGTGAAGAGTTAATGTGATATTATTGTTGCATTTGCACATTAGTACTTTTATCAGCCATCACTGTCTGTCTCCCAGTGGGCATAAACAAAAAGGTGTTTGAAGAGGTAAAATATTTGTCTTGATCTCCAACCCTTCAGCACAACTGATTGTTTATACAATAACCAAACCAGCTGCAAACCCAATCTTCACTGATGTGGGAGGCTGATTTCCTTGCAGTTGTTAGCACAGGATAGTCATCTGTAGTAGTTATGCCCAGCATGTGAGAAAGCAGCAGAACAAGTTGATATTGTAGGATAGAGCAAAGAAATTTTTTACACTCGCATGCACAGAGCTATGTCACCAAACTTGTTTTCATATTTGAGACTGACAGATACCATGGACATCGATCTTCTAGGCAGCAAGTGTTTCCAGCTGCCACCCTTCCTCGTGCTGAGGAACTGGCAGTGGTGGTTTTAGTGCTGTAGGAGTGCTGGGCTAGCTCTGCTCTGTGCCTTTACCCTGTCCTGCCCGAGCCAGCACCCAAAAATCCCTTGATGCATGTCTAGACAAACGTAAGCTCGCTCTGCTCGTGCTGACGCAGGATGCAAAGGCTGTGGCACCAGGAGCGAGCTGAGATTATCAGATCTGTGCTGAACTGCGCAGCTCTAATTTGTATTGCAGCACAGGCAGTCTAAACACTCATTGATTACAAATAGTTATTTAGAGATGCTCCAAGTTATTTGAAAAACTCTTCCTTTACAAGGAGAAATCCTGCCCCAAGTGAGAGACTGGTGCCACCCCACCCAGTGCTTACGTTTGCTCAGTCCATCAACAATGTCTGGTTTGTTTCCATGCTCCGTGTTTGCTGAGAGACTAAAGACATCCTCTTTCTGCAGTGGGAAACTATACAGAAACTTGGGCTGCCTTTTTTTTGTTGAGGCTTCAAGAGACTGAATGTTTTATCCAAACAGAGGTTCCAAATCCCTGTTAATGATACTCCAATCTTGGCATATCTCTGCTTGCCATCACTTGTCAATGGCCAAATGAGTACGTGTGTATTGGGTGATTCCCACTCTGGTTATTAGTGCATGTTTGTCATTCCTTGAACTTAGGGATAGAAACAAGTTTGTCCCTGAGCTTGATTGCTAGGTTTTCTGAGCTGTTAAACTCTATTTCTTCGGCCAAGTATCCTCCTTATGTATATATGTATAAGTACTAATATGTCTCACTCCCCTTCTCCATTTAATAGCATTTTCTCAAGTGTGTGCTACAGAAAGGCCTTGGGTTGTGATAGGGCACTCACAAGGGGGGCAGTGAACACTTCCCTCCTCCTTTGCCTTATCTTCAGTTCTGCATTATCTTTTATTGAAAACTGTATTCAAACTTCAACTATTGAGCTGACATCTATTTAAGATAGGAAGAATATCTCTTTTGAGCTATTATTGTTAAAAAGGTGGTTTTAAGATCCAGGACAAAAGACTGGATGTTAAACCTCCCTCTCTTGCAGCGAATTCATTCAGTAGCTGATAATGTGATCTGCTCAGGATAAATGAAGATAAGACCTCCAGGCTCTGTCAGCATCCTCAGCCTCCTGTGCTGTTCGCCATGGAGATGTTTTTTTTTAAAATGCTGCTGGGGCTCGCAGCGTTTATCGGATGCGGCTCCTCTCAGGACTGCAGCAGATGCGGCCTTCTTGCTTGCTGTGTTGGAGTCGACAATGTTCGAATTATTGACCGTGGAGCAAACCCCGGCTTTGCTGCTCCTCGAGTGGCGCTGGGTTTGGGGCAGTCCAGGGGGAGCCCAGGCGAGCTCAATCCCAGCGGCTGCCCGAGGTTAGATGGAGGAGCTCCAGCTGGCCGCAGCTGCCGTGGGTGGGAGGTCCCCTTTGCCTCCCCGGGGTGCTCCCCGAGCCCGGGAGAGAGCCGGGACCGCGCTCCGAGGGGCTGCCGGGCCGCGAGGGGGCCCCGGCGGGCGGAGGAGCCCCGCTGCCCCTGGTCCCGTTCGGCGCTGCCCCATCCCGCCGCCCCTCCGGGCACCGCGTCGTGCCGGGCGCATCTCCATCCTGCCTGCTGCGGGGCCGTTCGAGTGCTGCCTGTCTCCCGCGCACAGCCGCGTTATCTCCGTGTTTCCCGCCGACTTTGGTGGCAGAACCTCTGCGGATCGGAGTCCCCCGCAGGACAAGCGAACCCCGAGCTCGGGGGGCTGAGCTGCTGCCCTAAGGGCGCGGGTCTGGCTGTCTGGAGGAAGGGAAGCTTTCCAAGGAAGTCAGAATCAGAGGAGACGTTTCAAGGTCTCTCCTGCCCCGTTTATAAATCTTTCTGGCACCATCTTAATAGTGTTTTGTGTCGGCAATCTCCAAGTTCCCAGACACAGGGTTTTCCTGGTGTGCAATAAAGCCCATAGTGCTCAGCAAAGAGCTTCTTACTCTTTGTTTAGAATGCAAACCCCAGAATGCTGTACCAATTTAAACCCCAAATTTGCACTGCCCGGTGTTGCCGTTTATTTAATGCCATATGTAAGGAAGAAATGGGCCCTTTCTGATTGTTATATGGTCTCCTTGAAGTGATTCAAATGACTGAGTAAATACACAACTTTTTTTCCTGTAATCTCTATTTTCTGGCATAAAACTGCAAGTGAAAACAGCTGATTATATGAAACCCAATTACAACTTAATAACTTTTTTGAGTCTTCTTTACTTTTCTTAAAAAATTCCACATTCAGGGCACATCCTGAGAGGAGATGATGGCAGTGTAACACCTGTATCCTTTGTAATATTGGTCTTGTTATCAAACTTACAGCCAGTTATCAGTAAGGGTACGTCACTACATTATTAATTCTTAACTAAAATGGGTGAAAACCAGCCACAAGTGATTTAAATTTTTTAAAATGAAAAATAGCTATTATTCTTCAGAAAACTATAGTGCTGAAACAAAGCATCCTATTGGGATGAAATAGTGAGTGTGTTTCTTATGGTGAGGGAGAACAGAATATATTTGCTCTCAGCTTGCTCTACTGTTGTAACCACTGCTGCTGGCCTGTCTGGAAACATCAGACTCTCTCTGCTACACAGAATTTTTGCCATCCACTGCAGGTGACTGGATTGTCTATTGATAAGCATAGGCATTTTTTTATAATCGAGGTCCCTTCCTGCTCTATCTAGCATTATGGTGTAAACAAACAAGTGGGTGGCCAGAAAAAGGTGGAATTACTTTTTATTTTTTTTTTAAGTTGTAGCCAGAGCTAAAGAAGGACCACAATATCTGTCTAAAAGCTCTAATATCTGGAAAGTTCATCTGAGATCTTTGGGAGCTCTGCTCAGAGCACTTTTTAGAGGAGACTGTTCCAAATTTCTTTGGCTCTGGGAAGCATCTGTGACTGGGCATCCAGAGCACGGACACAGATCCCAGACTGGTTCACAATTAGAATGTGACTGTTCTTCCCTGTTTAGCTGTGATGCATCTGCTCAGCATACTTAAATTGCTGCCTCATTATGGGACAATTAATAGTTTTGTTGGTGTTTATATACAAATGGTCATAATTTCCTCAATACCGTCAACCTCATATGCACATCGATGAAATGAAATTTCACCCCATTTAGCATTTTTAATGTAGCATAAACAGAGCTGTTTGTTTCAGTTTGGGCACACTCTGCTTACATCAGTACAGCTCCTGGTTTCACTGAAGGCTCTATCAGTAAAAATGAGATGGGAAGCTGCCTCCAAAAATGTGAGTTACATAACAGGTAGAAATCCTCTTTGGCTATAAAATATTTATTCAGTATTATGTAAGAAAATGGAAAAGCTTGGAGGTGGAGAAAAAAGAGGAAACAAAAAATCTAATATAAGACTTGAGTGGGAAACTGAAGCAGATAAAATCTGAGAAAGTGAGCCTGGTGATGGTGGAAAACAGAGTCTATTTAAGGTTTCCTTCATGACTTCACCATTAATTCCCAAAGTTTCCAGGCTGTGGAGAGAAAAGAAGTGTACAGTGACTGAGCTTTCTGGTGCACAGCTCTCACGTATTCTCAGACTCCAGGTACAGGGAGAAATGTCTTTTATTTGCTCCATGGAGCTTTTGTCACGTCATGTGAGGATCCAGTGGCAGCTTTTTCCAGGGAAGTGTGACTGAAAGCTCCCTGCCCTCCGTGCCACCACCCACTCCCTTGCCTGGGCCTGCTCCTGCCAGAGGCACGTAGGGATGTTGGAATACCTGCAGGGCTCCTTCTCCCATGCCAGTTAACACTTCCAGGAAAGCATGCTGTCAACATATTTAAAGTTGGGGTTAAGAAGTGAAGGTTTTCAGCCTGTGACTTACGTCACACTGCTTGCTCCTTCCTGTGACTGGGCTGAGGTTTCCCTGCTGGATGTTTCCTGGATGGCTTGGAGCAGGAAGCAACTCCTGAATTTGCTTTCTCTCAAGACAGAGCATTTGTACCTAGATCTGTTTCTCAGTGCATGTACACGTGTTTCTTTGTGTTCTGGAGATAGAGTACTGGCTTTCAGTATGTTTTTATTTTTTATTATGTTTTCAAATGAGAGATTCATCCTATTTTTCTCCACTTCTATAGCCTTGGTGGTTTTATGGACTCTTAGATTTAAATCTATAGTGTAGGGGTAGGAAAAGCCTTTAGCAGTTTTATTAGTGTTTTTCCTTAATGGTTGCATTCACTCCTGCAAGAATTACAGTGGAAAGCATGGGTAACACATGTCCTGTTAGCTTAGTAAATGATTGATTTTAAATATTTGTCCAGAAAAGTAGGGATGAATTCAAGTGGATGGTATTCCTTGATTCCAATTAATGTATGAGCAAAGGATTCTCACCGGGGAAACGCTTTGATTCCCTTATCTTGCTGTCAAAGCACATGATGAGGAAAATGAAATTAACTTGTCAGAAGCAAATTTTGGTGAGAACTCATCTGCGTGCAGAATAATTCCTGTAAGCATGACATCTTAATTTCAAGACGTTTCTGACACTGCACAGAGAATTTGTCATGCAAATGAGATCCTCATTAGGAAGTAATATTTTTAGAATACTTTAAGCAAAAGGAGTGTCTTCTTCTAAAGGCTTTCTATACATGCATAGAAAAGGAAGATCAGGCTGGACATGGCTGTGTTAATGTGAGACAAGTGTTTTCCCAGATCATCCCATTACGACATCTAAAACTGGAGTTCCTACATGATCCACCCTTCACAAAATATTATGCTTTAAATGCCAAGGCTTTAATGTCCAACATTCAGCCTACCTGTATAAGATAACAAGGGGCTGTTGCTTTGCTGCAGTGCGCCACTGGATATCCTTCCCAGCCATTTCATCCAAGAAGAAATGGGTCTGTTTTTCCTGTTATTGAGCCTAAAGTCTTGGCTAGACTGAGAGAGGCTTTGCATTTGTCTCAGTTGTTTCTGTTTGCCTTGTTCTGTAATGCAGGTACTTTTGTAGGTAATTTCTAGTCCATTCCAGAAGCTGAGGAAGTTTTCAGTGTGTCAGCAGGAGGAGGCTTGACTTTGCTGATGACGGAAAATACATGGGCTCTGTGCAGTCCCCTGTGGTGTGAGTAGCAGAGAGCAGGAGGTGATAAGAGGTTTTGCTTAGTGAACTGTCCTGAACCAACTGCCAAAACCAGAGAAATTCCTTCCTTGTGTAGCATTCCAGCAGTGTGAAGGACAGAAATTATTAAGGTGTATGGAAAACGTGGTGATAGAAATCAGGAATTCAGGTCACTGGATGGTAGGAGTGACAAAGACGAAATTAATTAGTATCATATCACAACATTTACTACTCTGGCTCTCTTGTTGATAAGACCAAATAGGTATTGTTACAGAGAAGCAGTTTGTGTGAACTTTTTATCCTGTAAATAAGGGAAACTGATTAAAGTGAATGTTCAGTTTAGTGTCAGTCTGCTGTGAAACTGAGAATGTACAAGGAGCTGGGATGATCTCTGGTATCTGTCAGCCTGAATATTGAAGAACAAAGTGTGTGAGCCCTTCAGCTCTGTGTGCTTAGAAAATGTCTAATTGATTACTGTGGACACTTCTCCTCAAGTGAAGTAATCAGAACTTTTGTCAGGTGGGTTTGGGTTCTACTGTTCACCTGGACAGCATTAGAGACAAAGTCTGGAATGCTGTTCCTGGCCGGAATGTCAGGTGAGCATGTATTGTACCAACTCCACTGTCCATCTGTGTTGAGTTGTGGCACTTTCATTTTAACATAGATTCTGAAAATATTTGATTCACAAATCATTGGTTTTAATTTTTTAAATTTTATTTTATTATCATTGTCTAAAAAACCCAACTGTGAAACTTCTGGCTTGAGTAATGAAATTTTCTGAATATTTTTATATTCACGTTTGTATATTAAAGAGATGAGGCTTGGGGTTGAGTGTCTGCTTTTACTAAGTGAAGCAATTCTTCTTACAGCTACTTCGATGGCAAAGAAACAAATGCAGTTACTGTTCAAGGGCGTGACGTTCACTTTGAAATATGCCCTTGAGTCTGGTCTGCCTTTATCAATTGCACTCCCTCCTTGTCTGAGAAGGATGCTGATATCAAACGCTGGATATTGGGCTTTGGTGAACCCCTGTGTGCAGAGAAGGAAGCAGAGAGTGCACTGGGAAATCTGGTAATGGGAGAGAAAGGAGCAGAGAACTGCATGGAACAGGCTCTGTTCTGTCCACAGAGGAGTATTTACCTGCTGGGGTTTTGGTTTTGTTCAGGGAAATGGAGCTTATCTGTGTGCTTTAAATAACCACATCTTCTTTTGAGGAAATCCATCATTAAATCCTCCCCTTAACTAAAGGAAAAACCAAACAAGCAAAAAAATCAAAACAAAGTCCAACCTCCTCAACCCCAAATAACAAACACCCCCCCCCCCAAAAAAAAAACCCCAGACCAAACTAAAAAACCCCAAACAACCAATCTAATGAAAACTCCCAGTGCTGTGCTCCCTGATTCTGGCTAACTCCAGGCACAATGAAATAGGGATTTTAGTTGGTGGCAAATAGAAATGCAAATTTTATCATCGTGTTAACTCCTTTTCAGGGGAGGAAATTGCTGATAGCAGTTCCTAGAGGGTCACTTTATTATTGTTGAATTTAATATGCATTGAATTTAATATTTGCATTTGAGAATCTACAGGTAAATAGCATATATATGAACAGAGTAGTAATATGCACTCAGTCAAATGAAGGCATTGTTATTATTAATAAGGTAGGGAAATGGGCACAGAAATGGAATAGAAAGGGTAGATAGAAACCCTAACAATGAAGGAAATAAGAGCTGCAGGTATTTGTGTGTGTCTGTGAGAAAGTGCAACTCAGTGTGGTGCTCTGAGCCCACATGTCCCTGAGTGCTGCTGCAGATTCTCACACTGGTTAATGAATGAACTTTACTAGAAAAGTTATTGACTTTAGGAGTGGGAGGGGGCAAGCCTGTGTCTTTGGGAATGTGATGGAAGAGATACAGAGCAGTTGGGACCATAGGTGCTGCATTCCAGGCTGCATTCCAGCTGGCAGGCACCTGACACCAACATTTCACCTACCTGCAGTGTTGACAAAGATAATTGCAGCATTTCTGAAGAGAAAAAAATCCAGTGCTAAGGCAGTCAGCTCCAGGGGGATTCCTTTCTGAGGCACTCAGTGCTGGTGGGCGCCTGTTCCATGTGACACAGAGCTTGGCATTGTCACCCAGGGGCTGCTCAGATCCTGCAGCAGCAGCAGGAACAGAGTGGATTATTGAAGGTGCTGCCGAGAAATAATGAAATAAATTCTGCTTGACAGAAATGCAAAGGTTTCCTAATTCCCCTTGCTTATGGTCTAGGACATGAGGAGCTGCCATACCATGTGTTGATGTCACCTCTGTTATTTTAAATGAATATTTTATGTTCAGGGCTCTGGTCTGCCAGACTGTGCAAGGGCTGGCACAAAGCTGCCACAGAAGGGGTGAGCCTGTGGCTTAGATGCCTTGGAGAATATGCCACTCTGTGGATTTACTGCTAAGATTCAGAACCTGATTGATTTTTCTGAAAGGATCAAACCCCAAAGTACACATTTATCAAAGGGGAATTTAAGAACAGATATGATTCTTCAGTAAGGTGCTATTTCTTCGAGGGTAATCAAAAGTTCTGAGATGTAGATGGCTCAAGTCTGGTGGTATTTCTGTGAAGTCTGGAGTCACAAGCCATGGCTGTCCAGCTGGAAGGGTGTTGATAACAGATCTTCTGCCTCCAGTTATGGTACCAGAGGAGACAGAGCTGCCTCTCTTACATGAGCAGAGCAGCAGAATGGGTGACTGGGCATGTAAGAACACAAACTGAGCTGAGACAGGATTGTTTCCTCAAGGTCAGAAGCTGTCCTGGGGGTCAGGCTTGGTTCTGTGGGGCTTTGTTTGTCATGTTGTACTTTGTTGATGCAGTGCTCAGAATAAACAGCTTTTTAAAGTCTGAAGCACAAGTGACAGAGGATGAATTCTGTTATGCGAGCACCTAACAGAGCAGTAAATACAGAAAGAAGGCATCTTCTTTCCATCACTGTTTTATTTTTTAGGGATAAGAAGTGCTGCTAGATACGATTAATTCACTAGCCTGTACAGCAGACTTCTATGTATGGGGTATTTACCAAAAGTTTAGTATTTGCTTTTATTAATTAATTAAATAATTGTATAGATTTTTTTCCTTGTCAAATGTAATCATTCAAATAATATCTTAATCATGCAGTAATTAGCCATGATAGCAGACTGTTGTCTGTGAACACTACTGTGAACACTGTGTGCTATTAGTAAACACTGGGTTACCACAATAATTAGTCCTGGGTGCTCCAGCAATTACAATTGCCTTTGTGTTCACTGCTTAATGAGTGACCAAAAGTACAAACCATTTTGAACAAGGATACTCAGGTGTATTTGGTGAGAATTTAAACTTTCCCATAGCTGTTCGTTCTTTGAATTCCCATACCAAAACTAATCTGGGAAGCTGGTTTTTTTTATGTTTCAGGACAGATTTCCCATGACCCTGACTATAAATAAAACAAGATTATTATTTCTGCAGGCTGATTCTTTCTCTGAGTAGTTTTCATGGATTTTTTTCTTAATTTTAAGACAAACCAAAAAAGAGATTAATTCAACCTTTCTTTTTTCTGTGTTCACCCATTCATTGTGTTTCTGTGAATTGAATCTTAACCCTCTAACAGGCTGTAGTGACACAGCAAAGTGGTTTGATTTTGGTTGGCCCTTTGAAAAAGTTGATGGTAAATATGAGGGAGGTTAAGACTTGCAAAGTCAGAAACAAAGATGTATGCAATCATTTTGAATTCAAGATCCAAGGTTGGCTGCGTGTTTTATATAAGTTTGCAATTTCTATTTCTCAGCAAAAAAGCTGAATTGTGGCCCATGTGTTCATGGCTGGACACTCTGCTAAGCTGGCCGCAGTTAAATTTGGACAAGGTTAAATGCAGGTAAAATGCAGTCTTAAAGAGATATGCTTTATGTCATCTATCCTTGATGTATTTTCAGGGAAAAGGTTAGATTCTGATTTCCAGCAAGATACTGGAAAAAGAGCTTCCTGGACTTGCTCAGAAATGATTTATGCTTATGGTGTTAGCGTGTAGATATAAACCTACAGGACAGATCTGTAGGAGATGTATTTCTGTCCCTGCTGGCTGTTGGGAAAAGGAAAAAGATCTTGTGCTCTGAATTTACTGATTCCTTAATGGAAAAAGGTAATACAGGATGATTAGAATATTGCATAGGCTCATGAGTAATACAGATTCTTTAATGAAAATTTAAAATTGGAGAATGCTGACTGCAGCAATATTACTGATGCTGTGATCCCCTTGAGCAAATGACTTGGCTCTATTTTATATTGCTATTCAAAGGTAAATAAGGCAACCAAGTGAGGAGATTTGACAGTTTGCAAAAGCCAGTGGCCTTGCTTAAAAGCTGTTCTAGGCGACCCTGACTTGGCAGGAGGGTTGGACTAGATGGTCTCCAGAGGTCCCTTCCAACCCTGACTGCTCTGTGATTCTCTGAAAGCTTTGAGCTGAAGATATTAAGGGCAAAAGTTTTAAATTCTACAAGTAAGTTTAATGTTTATGGATTAAGGTAAACAAGACCTGAATTCTGTTGGAAGGGAACATAAGTGGCATATGCACCACAGACTACTCTTTTTGGCTGAGCTTTGGCCCCTGGAGGGTCTGGAGTGGCTGACACAGGTCAACCCCAGCCTTCTCCCACTGAGGCCCTTGCACAGTTCCCTTCTCCCACAGTTCCCTTACTACCAAGCCTGGGAATTTGCTCCAGTACACCTGGAAAAAACACTTCCAGACTCCAGGCTGGCTGCTGGGCTGTCACTATGCCTGTGAGTGGACTGCTGAGTGTGGGTGACGTGCAAAGCCTGGGCTCTTGGTTCTCAGATGCCCTTTGGCAGGACGCAAATAACTTCCTCGAGGGATGGCAGCTCCTGGTGGTACCTTTTGCTGGGCACCAGTGGTGCAGTTGCCTCAGCCTGAAGGGCCAGTGGTTTGTTCTAGCAAGATCAGTAAGTCCCAGCTGTCACTTGAGGACAGCCACCTATTTGCATGGTGTGTGCTGGAGAAGCTCACTTGGAAACTGCTGGCAGTGTGCATTGCAAACACGTCTGTGCTGAGGTTGGGCGAGGGGAAGGACTGGAATGGATGTAACTAGAGCCTCCATTCCTTCTTGGCAACAGCCACAAGAAGATGTTGCGGGAGGACGAGGAAGCAGTTTTGTGGTTGGGATCTGCCTCCTTCCAGCAGTAAACCTTGGAGAGAGGCAATCCATCAGCTAAGAGCAAACAGGGACAGGGCCAGTGCTTGTTTAGCCTGCATGGGTGCCAGAACAAGTAAAGCAGCTTCCTTGCTCCCCCCATTATCATGTTAGTACCCAAGTGGCTACAAAGGGAAAGAGTTGAAGAACTTTTCTAGTTGGATTCCCTGTCTGTCTCCTGCTCTGTTTGTGTTTGATGGCACTGATTGCTTTCAACCCGCAGATTTTGTCAGTCATTCTGTGGCAGGTGCATTGACCTCGGCGTAAGAACAGGTGGGAAAAGGACATTCCTCTCCTGGGCTTTGCTATTTCTTTTGAGTTCCACTCGTTGAAATTGGAGGGAGGAAATTCTTTTCAAATGTGTTTCTCTCCACAGACTTTGTGTTGCTGGGTGGTCTCCAGATGTATTTTCAACTCCACATTTGAAGGAATAATTGTAACTATTTTCTTTATTAAACATGTTTTGTTCACCCCTGAAAGAATCCAGTAGTATTTCAAAGGCTTGTTCTTATATTTTTGTTCCTATATTTTCCAGTAACAATCTTGTGCTTGGACTTAAGCTAGAACTGCTCTGCTAATGAAAACTGTGTGACAAACACGTCACTGTTTTGGACATGTTTGGTTATAAAGACCACGGCAATTATACTCAATCTCCAGAGCCCTAATCCATAGAAAACACTGTTTAATTTTGTGCCATGAACATTGTGAGGCTTGGAGGAGAAGCCCAGTGGGAAGGGAGAGGTGTCAGTGGCACAAAACCACTTTCTTCTCTCTCGTTTTCCTGAGTACCTTGAAGCTCGTGTACCAAGTTTCTTCAGAGGAGCATCGTCCCTTGTCCCACAGGTGTTAGAGGAGATGGTTCTCAGATGCAGAGGGTGTGAAAACGTGCAATCCAGCTTTGCACCTCTGTCTGAGGTCGGCGCTCATCCTGCTGAGAAGGACAGATTCGGTGGTGGTGGCTGGCAGCGCTCCTGATGCTGAGAGTCCCAACACAATAATGCAGGAGGAATCATGAGAGATTAAAGGTTTTCTCTTTAAAAAGGCAGTAAGGGCTGTAAAAAGAGAAACAAGCAGAAAAGAGCAAACTTGGGAGCAGTCAGTGGGTATAAACCAGGGCAAAATGAAAAGTTCTGTTTGCTGGCACAGAGATGTTATGATTCCTGTGTGCAGGTAAAGCACAAAAGGAAAAAAATGAGGGATTTCTATTTAATAGCATTTCTATAATTTAGATAAATTTCTATAATTTAAGTCCATGATTTCCTCTGCCCCTTTGAATAAAATTTCCTGTGTTGGATTGCAGATGTTTTTATTTCAAGGTCAGAAAGTTTGAGGTGCTTCAGCCTTATAGGTTCTAAAGGAAAATAACTCGCAGCAAAACTGTACGTGACCTCAGAGGCAAACACAAAATAAAATAATCCTTGGGATCTGCAGACTTAATTTAGAATGCAGAACATTTCCCAAGGAGTGTTTTACTGTTTTGGGGAAATGTTGGAGCATATTGTTAATGTCTTGTAATTTTTAAGAGCATTTAAAGATTTATTTTTGTAACTTATTGTTATTTTGCTTTGTTATTCTGAGATTGGGCTGAGTTTGTTTTATGGTTGTCATCTTGTTTTTTAATTCCTTATCAGGTCACATGTACATGATAGACATCTCACTAGGCTTGTTTTTGGTTCACCTGGTTATTTTTTAATAATACTTTGTGTGATACTAATTTGCAACAAAGGTAACAGCTAATTATGGAAATAGTGTTGTGTGTTTGTCATCTCTTTCCTATCATGTTTATGGTTTTGTTTTCCTTTTCATTGTTGTATTTTCTCCAAAAGCAAATTTTTCAAATTTAATTCTAAACCACAATTTTCTCATAAAAATATGCATCTTGTAAGACATTAGTATATATAGGATTTATGCAAACTCTATAAGCAATATTTCATAGCTATTTTAAAATTTTTTTCCTGAAGATATTTTTCCATTAATAAAAATTTAATACATTTTCTCACTTTATTTTTCTGATTTGCCAAGTTCATTTTCATGTATTACAAATATGTTCATTTGGAAAAGATAGTAGTTATTAAAACCTTATAAATGAAGCTGATTTTTGGCAGTTAAGTTGCTTTTTTTAGTGATTTGTTTTCTAACGTTATTTTGTTTTCCTTTGCCTTGGGCTAGAGAATTAATTTTGTTATGTTGGGGTGAGGAGTCATTTGCTTAGGCTGTTTTTCTATCAGAAGAGGTTATGAAGCAATGAAAGATAGTTAATTTGGAGAGGAAAATAAAAAATTGTGCTGTATCTGGCAGCACCTTCCTTGTAAAGTGCTGTAATTTATTGTACCTATAAAATGGTATCAAGCACTGGGAGTCTGAGACAAGTCCCTGACTTTATTGGAAAAAAAAAACCCAAACCATGCTTTAGTGAAGGGAATGGAGAGAATTGTGGTGCTGTGGCATTGTTCAGTAATGTTGAGACACGATCAAGTGATTGGGATAATGAAAGGGCTCTGTGTGAGAGGCACAGAGGTGTTCCCAGCTGAAACCTGCAGAGTGAGGCTGTTGCTGTTCCAGTTCCTGGGTCACACCACTTGTTCTGCTCAGCATCACAGCATCCCACACTACCCTGCCTTGGGAGGGACCTTAAAGGTCACCCAGCTCCACCCCTGCCATGGCAGGGACACCTTCCACTGCCCCAGGTTGCTCCAAGCCCTGTCCAACCTGGCCTTGGACACTTCCAGGGATCCAGGGGCAGCCCCAGCTTCTCTGGGCACCCTGTGCCAGGGCCTGCCCACCCTCACAGAGAACAATTCCTTCCCATGTCCCATCTCTCCCTACCATCTGGCAGTGTGAAACCATTCCCTGGGTCCTGTCCCTCCATCCCTTGTCCCCAGTCCCTCTGCAGCTCTCCTGGAGTTCCTTTAGGCACTGGACAGTTCTCTAAAGTCTCCCTGGAGCTTCTCCTCTCCCAGTGAACACCCTGTCAGAGGTTGGGAGGATGCCTTAGAATTTTTCTCCATCACTGTTACTAAGCAACAAATAGCTGGGTGATTAAGAGCTATCAACTCTTTTGTAAGAAACAATNCCCTCTGCCGCCCTGCTCGTCAGTCGGAGCTGCTTACTGCCCCTGCCTGCCTGTCAGCCTCTCCCGTCATCACTCAGCTGCCTGAGGCTGACCTGACCCTGCGCCACAGCGCCATCTGCAGCCGCTCGGCAGTCATTGCACCTGCCCTGCCTGGCCGGGAATTTAACAGCACCACCTGCTGCTTGCGACCGTGATTACACCACACGGGAGAAGACTCGGCAGCTCAAAAGTCATCTGCTATTGGTTTCTGGTTCTAGTTGTGGTTGCTATTATTGTTATTGCTTGTTTATAGATACTAGTAAAGAACTGTTATTCCTTTTTTCCACACCTTTGCCTCAAAATCCTTGATTTTTTAAATTAAGTAATTCGGAGGGAGGGGAAAATCACATTCTCTGTCCTAAGGGGGGGTTCAACCTCTCTTAGCAGACACCTGTCTTTCAAACCGAGACACACCCCCAGCTCTTCCAGCCTATCAATATCAACCATCAAGTCCTTGATTTCATTTTTAGTGCCAAGAGTGACAGATAGAAACAAATGTCTTTCAGGGAAGCCTGTCCCTGTGGACAAACAGTGCTCCTGCTGTTTGTGCAGCAGGAACTGAGGCCAGCACCCTCTGCATGCGATAGTTCTGCGGTGCTGCAGGAGATGGGATTGTTGTTGTAGTTATAAGTCACAAATGGAGATTCACATCAGTTCACAATTCTTTTGTAATACCCATTTTTGTAACACTCTCTTCCTGAGGATTTGGATTTTATCCATCCTTTTCTGAATGTGCTTTTTTCCCAAATTTTTTTGTTACATGTTTTTTTTTCTTTTTTTCCATTTAATCTTGGTGTTTAAAAATAGATAATTTTCAGACATCATTAAAGCCTCTGCCTCCATGAAATTTTAACGGATGTGACACTTGAGAGGCTCTGTAGTGGGCAGTGATCATTTATCAGGCTACGCTTTTTAAGACCTGCATTATTATTCAGTGATTAAAAATTCACAGGAGTTAAAAGATACCTTTGTAAATATTTTATTCTTTTTTTATTTGTTGGTATTTTGTTTTTTCTTCCCTACAAGATTTTTTAAAGATGGTAATATCTGCTATTAAAGGCTGCTAGCAACTAGGGGATGATTTTCTGTGGACAATTCTTGTGCCAAGGTAGGCAGCGGGAGATGAGAATTGAAGGGAAAGGCTCAGCATGTTGAATTGTTTCACAGACTGCACCTGGCCGTGGTTTTTGGGAATGAACAAAGGAAGAAATACTTGTAGTAATGTGCATATTTTTCTCATGGTATTTGGTTGAGATACTGGGAAAGCTTTGACATTGAGTGGAGGTAGGAACTGCTCGAACGAAATGCGTAATATTAACATAAAATATAATAGATACTGCTAACTTTTTTTGGAGAGGTAATTGGCTGAAACCTGTGTGTTGTTTGCTTTATTTCCATCTCTTTATTGCTTCTGTTTCCATCATGGAATAATGAATATTCTTGGTGTTTTGGACATTTGAATAGAAATGTTCACCTTTTCCTTATGTTCTGCTAGGAAGTTTTAAACCTTGTGTGTGTATTGTTAAAAGACTGGTTTAAAACAGACTCTTTTGGGAAGGCTAATCTATTTACCTGCACTTTTGTGTTAGGTAACTATTTAGCCATAGTGCTGTCAATGGGATGAAAATGCCAAAGTCAGCCGTGGTGGGAACACCCAGAATTCCAAATCTCGAGCCAGTAAATTTCCATCTGGTTTACATTTGGAGTTTGTGTCTCTGGAGAAGCTGTATGATCTTTCTTCTTTAGAGTTTTGCTGCTTCTGGCTGTAACATCAGCATTTTGTTTTGACTGACTCCCAGTAATCACTCTTGGGGTACAAAGATCAAAATGTTTTACTTTCTGACCTGATGTGTTAGAATTTGACTGAGTCACCTACTTTTACTATTTCATCTAGGAAAAAAACCCATTTCTTCAAAATCCCTTGTAGAAAGGAATGTTATGTATAGAAAATCTCTACAAGTGTACATGAAATATGACAAGGCAATAGTTCAAAATCTTTCTTTGTAAGGCTCACTTGTAAAAACATTGAGAATAGAAAAGATTTCTTATGAAAGGAAAAGACTGAAGAGGAGTGGACATGTGTGTTGGATCAATAGATGTGCCATCTCATCCCTTGTCAAAATCTACTTATTCTTTTTATGAAGCACAGTGGAAGTTAAAAAATGAATGTGGGTGAATAATGCTCTGTCAAATGTGCATAACAAATGGTATTTCGAACAGTGGAGTAGACTCAGGACTAGTGAGATGGGACAGAGTTCATAGTCATGGATCTAGATACAGGAATCCCAGCAAAATTTTAAGAATGGTCTTTCAGCTTATTTCCTGTTCCCCTAGGGGAAAAAAACCCCCAAAAATCTCTTGCAGCAGTGGAGCAGCGTATGATTGAATTGAATTGGCATCTTCCCAGAGCAGAGAACTTGCTGTATTGACAGTGTATATAGTTCAGCTGAACAATTTAGTAAAGCAGTTTCCTTCCTGGAAATGTCAAGTTTCAGTAGTAGTACATTTTGGGGATGGTAACTGATATTTAAGATAATTGGGCTACAGGAATGCTTCTTTTTTCCTAAGTGTGCATAGATAAATACTAAAAAGGAGACCAAGACAGACACCTTGAATTAGTGCAGGTTTTAGCTGGATCCTGTGTTTTAGGGAATGTTGCATTTGACTTGGTTTCTCTGGCCTGAACTGCGACAATGGCAGATGAACATAAGGAAGATCTGTTATGCTGGGGATTGTGTTTTTATTTTGGAAAGCAGCATTCTGGTTTGGGGAGGAGGAGAAAAGCACCACAGTGACTGGTTAGTGAAGTGCTGCCTGCCATGTTTATCCATTTCCATGTGTTCCACTTAGCTCTTGGGCCATCTCTCACTGCACACAGTGGTCCAGGTGTCACATGAGTGTCATCTGCCCGTTTCTGAAATGAACGTAAACATGAAATATTTTTTTAAATGTACTCACTTCAATTGCCCAAAGTTTTCCAAGTGGCAAGAGATCGTCTGAATCCCTTTCATGCTGTTCAAAGCTCTCCCTTTCCCCTTGGATCAGAGTGATGCAAACCCAAGTGTTTGTTTTTTCCCTGGCAGTTTAGGTCTGTGGAGATTGGATCTTTGATATTCTGGGTTTTCTCCTCAGATGGAATAGCAAGGCTCTATTTCAAGGGCACTGCGGGGAATGTGTGATACTCAGAGAGCTCTTCTTGAGTAAGGAGGAAAATTATTTTAGCAAGTTGATGAGGCAAACTTGTAGAATTAAACTGGCACACACCATATAAAGAAAAGCTGGTCTATCAAGAGAGAAAATACCTTTTAAAAATATAATTTTTTTATTATTTAGATGTAATTCCCAAGTCAAATACCATTTTTCCCTCCTGCATTCTTGAATAAATGAGTGGCAAAAGAATGCAAAATACAATTGACATGTTTATAATGTTCTTGTGAATTTGGCCGGGTGTTTCCTTCCCCATTAATCCCTCAAAGGCTTCTAATAAACAAATTTAATGATACCAATTGTGTAGTATATTTTAAATTGAGAAGTTTCTTTTCCTGCTTTTGTTGGATCTACCTCAGCCAGAAAACCAAATACCTGCTGTTATATGGGATTGTTGTTTTAAACTGTGTGCTGACAGAATAAATATTCAGGAGGAAACATAATTTTGTGTGTGTGTATATATATATAGGCAAGGGTTTTTTTTTTCTTTTCTTTTTTTTTCCTTTCTTTTCAGCTGATTTCATTTTTGAAGAATAATTGTGGTTACTGCTGTGGGCTGGGGATGTCTGCAGTGAGGGCTTTTCTTCGACCTCTGCCTTGGTGAATGTAGAAAGCAATGTTGGCTCTGACAATACATTTGTGTCTCTATGAAAAAGGTACTGAATTGTCCTCATTGTGCTGCTGCTCCTCTGAACCCATTCATGTTTCAAACAACAAAAAAAGGCATTGTGAGAACCAAACACTTTTGTGCCAACATAACAATATTTGAAGAAGATAATCAAAGCTGTTTGTTCTGCTTTACTGCTTAAGCTTTGTCTGCAATTCAGGTCTTCATTATGAAGCAAGATGGTGTCTGAAACATTGTCTGTGAAAGAGGTTAAAAAACCCCCAAACTGGAATAAATCTGGGACTAAACCACCAAGGGAATGGATATTGGCTTGCTGGAATATTCCTGGCTGTGTTTTCTGTGTGTGTTCATGGCCTGGTGTGTGCCAGGCTCCTACAGGTGTGGCTGTCGGCTCTGGAATGAAACATGCTGAAACCTTGACCTGGGAATATGTTTTTATATATAAGGACATAAATATCTATAAATGTGTGTGTGTATCTAGATACATAATTTGTTTCATTTGGAGTTACACTTAATAGAAAATCACAAAGATTTTTATCTTTCTTATAATGGTGCTTTCATGTAAAATGATGATACTTCTGCTTTGTTGTAGAGGCAGAATTATTATTTAAACAGTGCTATAATAATGATTGGTGAAAACTTCAGCAGAGCACAACTCTGGAATTGTTTATATGTGGAGTTGAAGTGCCAGCGAAGTACCCAGAGAGAGCCTTTGCTAACGGTGTAACTCGTGTCATGGTGATTTGGATTTTGGTGGTGTTGTTGTTGTTGGTCCTTCAGCCTTTTGCTTAGTTGTCAAAATAATAGGTCAGATGATAATTGAAAATATTAAGAGAGAATAGCCAGAGCACTTCTGTGCAGAAGAAAGCAAGAAAGACATGCATATAGCACAGGCTTCTGCATCCTAACTTGAAAGTTGTCTTTATTTCTGATGGGCTATGGAAAGGTGTATATATAGAGAGAGGTGGGCTGGTTTGCTGAGCTTTTTCCAGCCTAAGATGGTAATTTTCCCAGGAAATTTAATGCAGTATGAGAGCTTTCTAAATCAGTACCTGTAGCCACTGACACTTTGAATAGAATCATTCTGAAATAGATTTGGCTTTTTAAAATTTGAGCTGAAAGAGGTGTCTTACTGGCTGTGTAGAATCAGCAATTATTTTGTGTGGAGGAAAAATAACCACAAAACCCCCCAAACCAAACCACCTAATACCCATTCAAAACCTGCCTGTGGAGCACAAAGATTTGCACTTCCTGAAACTGTGTTTGGAAGGAGTAATGATGATGATAATAGTATCAAATTACTGATTGATTATTTTTTTGGAAGTCAACTGCTTAATTGTTCCTGGAAATTAAAAAGTCAGCACTAATAAAATATATATTTATGGAAGTGCCCTGCATGATTCCAAATATTACACCCAGGAACTGAAGTCATGCTTAGCAATAGATTGTCTCATATAATTAAGATTGGATCTTTGGATTAGAGTCAAACTCTTTGCCAAGGTGAAGAACTGACCTTTGGCATGGCACAAATGGTATGAGTGTTTGGTACTTATTTGTAGTTTGTATATTTTTCTGCTACCAATCTTCTAACTCTTGGGTCTTTGGGGATTTTTGTAGCAGATTAAAGGAGCTGTCTGGCAAGTTGGACCAATAATGTGTGATGTCTTAGTAAATGCCAGTTAATATTTGTGCTGTTGACACCTTTTCCATTAATGTCTAATCTCCAATTCCCTTAGAAAGGAAAGGTATCCATAACTTTGGCTGAAATTTGGTTGTTACACTTCCCATTGGATGAGGTTGATATTCACATGTGAATGGCTGAAGGCCACAAAATAGTTTGGTTTTACAGACTCAGAGTATTGGAAATGTAAGGGGAAAAAGAAAGAATCTTTTAACATTTCTCATGGTAATTTATTTGATCCAAACTATAGCAGTGTTTTAGTGAAATAAAACTTGGAGACTGGGGATGGGGAGAGATGTCTTTATTTGCTTTATTTTGTCAAACTTTCTGTAGTATCAAGATGAAACATGAGGCATAGAAAATCATTGGAGATTCAAAGGTAGGGGTTGATGGTACTGGAATGTTTGCTGAACATTAACCAAAGGCCATATACAGCTATTCCCAAATGTGGTAATAAATGCCAACATAGTAGTTTCTTTTCAATAGCCAACAATTAATCATTTCAGTTTAATGAAATGTCGGCTTAAGTATATTGTTTAAAATGTGACGTGTAATGTCTGTTGAAAAGCCTGAGATGGCAGGAAGACAGGGAAAAAGACTAAAAATGAAAGGGGGGAGTGGTAATGATTTTGTTCCTGTGAAAATGCCTGTTGCATTTTGCCACTAATTTTCCTGACTTCAGCACTTAAGTTCTTTAACTACAGTATCAAATACTTAATTAATTATTTTGTGCTTCATTACAATTGAAATGTATAAAACCATTTTTAGTTTGATGTGGAATTTTTGCCAGGGGAGAGCTTCACATCAGTTTCATTGTGTAGTCTGCTGAGAGTTTAATTTTTCATGGTGTGTATATTAAATCTTCCCCCCAAAAGCCCAGAGGATGTGCTGGGATGTGCCTGCTGCCCTCTCTGGTTAGCCAGCCCAGGGATATCCTGCAGCCACTGAACTCTGGTGGTTTTGTGCTCTCTCCTGTTCTTGTTTTGTGTGTGTGTGTGCATTTCCTGGGACATCATGATGGACATGGAAAATGAGAATGGAGTCTGGGAACTGTAGCTTCTACTCGGTGTTTTAGTGCATAGGGAATCCAGCAAGTGGGATTTTACCATAGCTGGTTCAATGGAATATTTACCCAGCTTATTAGGAGATGAATGGTTGGTTGAGCTGAACTTTGTCCCTGAACTTCCAAGTTTCATAAAGCACTTAATGATGACTGAGCTGGCCATTAAATCCAGGTGATACCAGTCCTTGGAAGGGAATGTTTTCCAATGACTTTATTTAGACTGCTTTCAGCCCAGAAGGTAGAATGGTGCTGGGTGTGTAACTTGTAGTATATCCTTGAATAAAAATCATATTCGCTATTGCTCACTGTTTGATCCAATCACACTGCAGACAGGAGGAATTTATGAGGATGGTTTGACATTGCTCTCCAGAACTCATCCTTATTCAGGTCAGAAATAAATTTTCTCTCTAGCCCCAAATGAACCAATTTATTCATGTCAAGATCTAGACTTGAAATAATATTTTACTTAGGATATTTTCCCCTTGTTCTAATTACTTCTAAAAAGAAAGAAAAGTAGGTGCAATTTGAAATTTAATTGCTGAAGCATTCACTAGAAGAAGATTTGAGCATGTAGTTAGGATGACTACAAGAATAAATGTTAAACTAAATTTTGGTTTTTAGCTGCCTGGTGCTAAATAACTTATGTGCTGCTGAGAGAGTTGGAGACAATAGATTTAATGAAATTATCAACTGAATCATAAGGAAATAAGGAAATTTTCTCACATGCTTCTGAAATAAGGCTGAGAAGTGAAATGTTTAGTATGGAATTGGGGGTCAGAGATAAGGCAGATCACAAGGATAATTTTTGTATGTTTGGAGTGATCAAGAAGGTATTGCTGAGCAATTCTGTTTGCTTTCTGCTTGTTTTCCTACAGAATTTACCCTGTGATACAGACTAAGCACCAAAGACCAGCCCCTTTTCCCATTTTGATTTCTTTCAAAATTTTGCTTTCAGCCATTGCTGGTTCTCATAATTGTATGAAGTGAGGACTTGACCTTTGCTGAGTAAACACTTGTTTACATCAGTCAGATCATGTGTCTGTTTTCTTTTCCACATTAGTCTCTAAGTCACCATATTTCTGACAAACCAGTAGGACTAGATTTTTTTAAGAGCTTTTCGTTGTTTGTGCTAATTTGAAATAATGAGTTAATCAGCCCCATGTGATTGACAGTGGGAATACAGATTATTTCTAGTGATAGATGAAATACTGTCACACTCTACTCCCCCCCACATTGCAACGGGAAACTAGATGGTAATTTGGGAGGGAGATCAGCAGTGTTTAACTTCCTGTGAAAATCTAGGTTCCTTATGGTGGTGTTTGTTCAGCCACTTGTCGCTCCTCTAGCTGGGCTCCAGGCCATTTGTATGGTGATTTTAATAAGCTGATTTCTGTACTCCTCCAAGGAAGAAGGTCTCTACATTCCTGGAGAATCCGATTCCTTTCGAGGTGTTTTCATTTTTCTGAAAATGACTTTGGGAAAGCTGTGTGTTCCTGTGTGTTCTCAAAGGTTTTCAACTTGTGCTATTTTGAGCAATGCCATGTGATTATCTAAGAATGTATTAAAAACCCAAACACCTTCTTTTATGTTCCTATTTTTCTGCCAGATAATCACAAACACAAAGTGTGAGTTTTGAGCTCATCTTGGGCTGATACAATTATATTATTTAGTTTTAAGTCATGAAACACTTCGGAAAAAATATAATCACTGTTAGTTTGTCCCAGAAAATAAATATGATGTTAATCTGAGGTGGAAGCTATTTGCAGAACTGTTGAGAATTAGGTTTCTGAAATGACCATTCTTAGAGGTGTTTGTGCAGACTTTGGGGCTCTGGAAGAGGTGGGAAGGTTGGACATTTCAATCACACTGCTGACTGCCTGCGGGGATGAATTAACTTGCATCTCTTGTACACTGAAAAAGAGGTTTGTGTTTCAGAACTGCTCAGCTGTGGAGTAGATAATGAACTCAGCTATTGTAAAATAAATAACTAAAACCCAAACCCATTTAATTCTGATAAACCTGCAGTTTGTGTTGTCAGGCAATGATTGCACACTTACTGTTAACTGCTCAGAATCATGGAGTGGTTTGGTTTGGAAGGCACCAGAAAAGAGCATCTGGTTCCAACCCCCTGCCAGGGGCAGGAACAGCTTTCACTGATATATGAACAAAAAAAGGTCCTTGCTTTCAAGAGCTGCATTTGCCAGAAAGGAACAAGGAGTCTTTTTATTGCTTCTGGATGTATTCTGAGGTTTTCCTTATTGTAATAACAATAGGGACACCCCTCTTCATTCCAGTTCATAAAAGACAGAATATTGTCGTTGGCAATGTTTCAGCAGTTCAGATACCTGGAGCTGAGTTAGTTTGAGCAGTAAGAGCTGATAAGCAGCTCTGAAGGTGTGCCAGGAAAAGACTTCCAACACCTCTCCCCCCTCTTCCTTCTGCTGTTCCAGCACTACCTCTGTGCTAGAAAAAGGCCTTCCCCCACAGATCGATTATCTTTGTCCCTGGAGAGAAGCAGCCAGATCCATTAATTATTCCCATTTCCTTTGCCAGGGAAAGCAAGTGCAGTAGTCAGAAAAGCCATCTATTTTAAAATTTATTTCTAATAAATTCATCCATCGTATTATTTTAAGAGGTTATTTACTTAATGTTCTGTTTATTTCTGACTGACCTCTGTACTGTTAACTTCTTTAAAAACGTTCATCAAAATATGCACAGCACTACTAGATGGATTTAATTCTTCCTTACTCTGCACTTGTGCTTCCAGACCTGTGTTTGACATTAATGAACATTGCTGGGATCATGCTGCCACACTGGTAGAGATTTACAGAGATCATTATTAGGTGATCAGGCAATTGCTTTTCTATTTTTTTTTCCCTCCCCTATTTATTTCTCAAATGAGAATTATTCATCAAGGTCAAGTGTTACATAGAGAGGAATATGGTTGGTTATTTTATTGTTTTAAATAGGGAAGAGATAAGGAAAGATGCATTTTCTTTAGGGTTTTTATATATCTTACGATATTTTCCTTAGAAAAAATGTGTGCCTTAACTACTGCATTTTGACATATTGAACATTCCTGATACGTCTGAGCACTTGGTGGATGAAAGCAAAGAATGCAGTACGTGATAACTTGCCATAGCTAAATCTGAGATGTGAAGCAAGATTTGCGTTTATTTCTGTCGAGAGGGAGAAATGTGGCTGTGGTGGTTGTAATATGGTAATGCTGCCCTTTTACTGACCGTTGTATCAAACTCCTTTTCATGATCCAAATCAAAGCAAGCTTTGCAGTGACAGAATCTGCTGTTTTAGCCGAGAACCTTTAGCCTGCTGCCAACGCTGCAGTCGAGGTGGAGGAGGTTGCAGAGCTGTGCAGTTGATATATCTATCCAGAGCTATTTTTTTCAGTGGGAAAAAATAACTTTTTCTGATCTATCTTTTCCCCTTTAACAGATATGCTTGATTTATTCTGTCATAATTAAACTTATCTTTTGGTGGACCATGTTAAGCCCAAGGATTGTACTCTGAGGCTTGACAGATGGCTGTGTGCAAGCAGTGTCTGTATACTGTAACAAGTTAGGAGAAGAATTAATCCCTTGTATTTCTTCTTGTTTTATTTTCTTTATTTAATGGTGCTTTTAAAGCTTAGTTCAAAATAAGATGAGACTTGGGTTTGTTCAGCCTGGGGAAGAGAAGCTTTTGAGTGACGGAATTGTGGCATTCCAGAACCTGAAGGGAGCCTGCAGGAAAGATGCAGAAACTTTTTAGAAGAGCCTGGAGTGACAGGACAAGAGGGAATGGATTCCCACTGTCAGGGAATAGGTTTAGATTGGATATTAGGAAGAAATTCCCCTCTGTGAGGGTGATGAGGCCCTGGCACAGATTGCCCAGAGAAGCTCTGGCTGCCCCTGGATCCCTGGAAGTTCCAAGGCCAGGTTGGATGGGGCTTGGAGCACCCTGGGACAGTGGTAGGTGTCCCTGCTCCTGCAGTGGATACTTCAAAGAGCCTGCAGCTGGTAGCTCTCTCTGAAATGCAGTGAAAGATGAATGTTAAATCCCAATGGCACTATGCAGCTCCCCCAAATAAAGGTCAGTGACCAGTGATGGCACTGCCACCTTCCATGTCACCTGGGGGTGTCCTGACCCAGCCTCAGAGCTGGTGGCAAAGCTACCAAGAAATTCTGGCTTGAGCAGAAGCACCTGTAGAACATTACCTTGGCTCTAGAGGGTGTCCTGCAGCACTTCTTACTGACTTTTCATCACTGAGTTTTAGGGAGATGAAGCTGTTGTTACAACAGAAGAGAAACAGGACTGTGTCAACCCTGCAGCAGCTGCCAAGGTGTGGTTATTTATCTCCTAACCACAGGTTGCATAGTTATAATAATTTGCATTAATTCTGCATCCTTTCTTTTTTAAGATTTCCTGTAATACGGTGGTTTTCCCATCTTGCCATGCAAACTGCAGCCAGAAATTACTAAAGGCTGCACTTATTCCCATTGCAGAGAAAGCTGTGGTGGAATTAAGATTAATTGAATCTCCCAGTGTTCATGTTTGAGGCATTATCACGTGGCATCATATAGTGTTAGATCTTCCTACTAGTTTGGGAGCTATTTGTAGAAGTAGATGCCAAGAGAGATGTGTGTATAATGTACCTGCTCCAGTTGTGATCTTTAGCAGAGATTGGTTTACAATATCATGCAGAGGTCACACAGCCTGGCTGAGCTGAGCAGGCTCCTGGATGTGGTGCTGGGTGGGATTTAGGTGTTTTGTGAAGGTTGAGTAAAACTAAAAATTTTCTAGCCGTCATGCCTCTCTTGAGGGATGTCCTGAGCGTGTCTCTGCCCCTTTGTTGCAGTGGAGGAGACACACTGTGCTGCCTTCTGTGCTGGGCAAAGCAGGTGCTGGGGAGCAGCTCTGCTCCCCCTGCCCGCACAGCCATTCATTTTCATTAGCGTGCAGCCACTCTCTGCCTGCTGCATGATTTGTATAAATGACTGATTTTAATTTGACCTCCTGCGGTGTGAAGGGATTTCAGCCTTCAGTTAAATGTTGTAAGTTGCTGTTTTTCCTGGAGTGTGCAGTGAGTGGGAACCGATGAACCATTGCCCCTGGAGAAACACCTGTTTGAGCTCAGGCACGGAGCTGGGTGTGACAGGGCTCAGCTTCTTCTCCAGCAAAGCGTAAAATGAAAATAATGGTAGATTTATTGTAATTATAAGGGGCTATCTGGCATGAAGGCAGCCATTTATTATACCTATTATAATTACAAGCCTGAACTTTTGATATAATTTTAGCAAAATAGTCTCCTACTTAGGTCCTCAGGATGTGTTCTTTGGAGACTTGGAGTACATAATTTTTTAATGCTTTCTCAGCTCCTGCTTCCAGCGTGCTGCCCCCATGGAGCTGTTTTACTGACTGATCCCATGGAAAGTGTCCTTGAGGGCAGGAGAGAAGGGCTGAACTGCAATGCCAGCTCTGCAAAGGCCAAGGGAGGAACTTCCATTTAACTGGGACATTGCAGACACTGACAGTTCCTTAAAGCACTCCTCTCCTGTCTCTCACTCCAAGTTAGAATAACTTTATTTATTAAGGATTACAGATGTAATTCAGTGAGCCAGGAGAACTGAATATTTTCTAGTGAAGAGGCAGAGGTCAAGAGTTCCAGCTCCAGACTGGGAAGACTCTGAGTTACAAATGGCCATGTTCAGGAAGTGAACAAAAGACTTGTCACTGGTAGTTGCTAAAAGGAGAGGCACACTAAGATTTAACCCATAAATCCATTTCTCTAGTAAAATATTGAATAGCTCATAAAGCTCGGAAAGTGAGAGATGAAGATGCATCCCTATGGGAAGAGCCAGTGTCTTGTACTTGGTAATGTTTCTGTGTGTGTGTTGAGATGGTCCTGCCTTTGCCAGAGGAAGGCTAAAATTCCAAGCTGATTTCCATTTTAAAGGAAGAGATAGAGAGGGCATGGAAACCAAGTGGAGCTCTTGGGAGCTTGCTGAAGGCAAAGAATTGAAAGGCTGATTCCAGACCGAGTAAGAAGTTGTGACCTCAGTCACTTAGAAACCAACCTGGGAGAAAAACACCAAATGTGAAAGGAATCTTTTTTCTTTAGCCATGAGGTACTTAAAATCCCAAATCCCCCAAAGAAGATATTTTATCTTTTTTTTACTAGCTATAAAGGTTGTGATAAAATTTATAAACTTATTTTCTTTCAAAAAATTGGTTATGGCCTTTCCAATTTTGATGAGTGAGGGGAAAAAAGGGAGATATTTTTAACAAGTAGTGTTTTTCGTTGCTCTTGGGACTGTACAGACAAGGGAACATGTTTTCCTGTTGAGCATTAAATGCAGCCCTGTGCCATCACTCCTGATTTCTCAGCGGCCAAAAGACAGAGTAAGTTCACTAACATGAAGACACCTCTATTTTTTAATTTGCTTCAATGGTTCTGAATGCTCTTCCCTGGTTTGTTAATGGATTGGAATGCTGGGGAACTGGAAAGGAACCTGTGGTTATATACCAGTGCCTGTGGTACAGTGGGAAGTGTTTAGTTTTGGTATTCACTGAGGTGGATGTACATGGAGAAGGTTTTGGTGAAATGTTTCCAGTCTGAAGGTATTTTTCAAATATAATTTTAGTCTTTAATTTTAAAGCAATCAGAAATAGATGCAGTGTAGTCTTCCAAATCCCTGTGATACTCTTTGGCTTAATCAGGTTGAACTTTGTCTTTTAGGGATATTCAGCATTCTGGATTGCTTTGTTTTGATGTTTTTTATCTGTAACTGCTCTCTTGGAGTGCTTCAGATTCAGTGAGACTTAAATAATGTTTAGAACAGTATAGAGGAATGTGACATCTGTGAACATTTGGATTTTCCTCTGGGTTTGTGCTTTGCACATGGAATCTAATTGACAACCTCCAGTCTGCAGAATTTGCCTTGCTGAGAATTCTTCAGCTTATCTTCCTTGGCTACTTAAGAACTAATTGCATAAATAATTTTTTTTATTAGTTAAGAGCATCTAAACCAAATAGCTGCAAAACATGCTCTATCACATGAACTTATCTCCACCAATCTTTTCTTAAAGGATTGTAAAACAGTATTTTTAAAGATTTTTCTCTCTGGTTTTGCCCCACATACTTACATTGGGAGATATTTTAAATACCTGGCATGTTTCCCAGATATTTTATTTAAAACTCAATAAAGGAGGTTTAAATTCCTTTCCACAGAATATTTTAATTTTGCGTTACAATTCGGATGAGTTTCTTTAGATATAGAGAATGCTCAATCTCCTCTTCATCAATATGAAAGAAAGTTTTCCTCCTTTTACAGATGAAAATTTATTTTGTACGCTGGCTTTACTTAGGTATGAAGTGTTAATTGGAGGTTCTAATTTGATGTACATAGGCATTACTGTGGTGTGATGAATACTAAATAGGAAGCACACACAGGGGCTGATGTGAAGGCTCTTGATGCTGTTCTGTCACTTTTTTTCCCCACTGTTTTTTGGAAATTATTTTTCATTCTGTGGAGCATTGGTGAAGGCTCGCTTGCCATTACTCCATAATTCTTGGAGGAACCCTGGTGTTACTGGAATGCTGGGGGAATATTCCCTTGGATTTGACGGAATGAGCAGTGACAGGGTTACAGGTGTTGCTGGTGATTTTCCTTCTGTGAACAATAGGGAATGATGCCTCTGACTAGAGGGGTGCGGACAAGCTCATAATTGGTCTATCTTTGCTTGTATTTCCAATTACTGAGGGAAAAAAGAGCCTTTTCACCCAGGCTGTGCTATAGGGATCCATTTGTTTAACGTGTGTTAGTTCGATAATTCTGTGAAATTCAGCTTGTGACATGAAACTTTCCCACAGTTTTAGTGCAATCAAAATGGGGACCGTGCTGAAGATATGTATGGAATTCTGTGTAGTTCGTTAAAATCAGCTATTTTGGGAGGTGTTTTTCCTGGGCTTCTCTAAAATCTCCTATCATTTAAATGACTTTAATTCTTGGCACAGTATTTTGCTGAGATTTCCCTAGTACTGTCTTTCCTTTTGTGCATTTACAAATTCTCTTAACAAAATGTTGTAAGTGCCTGCAATCTTCTCTACCCCTCCCAGGTGTGCATTCTAGTATTTAATCCATGTGGGATTTTACAACCTCAACTCAAGCACTGCTATCTTTATCTGTGGATGTTATAGATGATCTTATCCACACAATCAAGAGATAACAGGAAACTTCTGTACTTTGAATTTTGCTTGGCTCAATTATTTTTAAGTACCGAATTCATGTAAAGGCACCATTGCACCTTTCCCCTCTTACTTTTGCCAGAACCCGTTTCCCATCACAAGCTCAAGTCACTGCCTGTTGGGACAGACCGTGGGTTTAAAAATGTTTGGAATTAAGTGGTGTTGAACTGAAATATTTCAGGGTGAAAGGCCAGAAACGTTTATTGGAAAATCATGAATGTAGAGGTTTTTGCCAGCCTTCTGGCAAGGATTAGGGTTACAGGTTTTAAATTGTGGCAACCATTTTTGCTTACATTAATATAAAGAGCGCTTTTCCTTCCTTCATTACCGATGAAATTAGAACGACTTTGCTGCATTTGGTTCAGATTCTTCTTTCTGCTTCACAGCCTGTCATTCAAATTGTCAAATATTTACTTGTCTCGTGTTTGACTGTAGTGCCAGGCTTTGTGTGTAATTTGTGTTTGTGTAGGTTTGCACCTGATGCTTTGATGCTGTCAGGATGTGTGTAATGTGATCCTTGGCTTCCCCTGCTCCTGCCTCACCTGAACTGCACATCATCTGCTGTCACTCATTTGGCTTCGCTGGCAGCTGCAGGAGCATTGGGAATTAATCCCAAGTACTATGGGCTGTTGTGATCTCTGCATGCTGTACCTTAGAAAACTGCAATCCAGCCTGAACTTGGCCAGTTGAGGAGAAAAAAAAAACATTTACTTTTGAAAGAAAAGAAGAAATTTTAGCTTTTTCTTCATCAGGTTTTAAGATTCGATCTGCTAACATAATCCAATTTTATCTCTGCACCTTGCATTGACCACAGGAGTGAGTTTAAAAATCTGAGCTATTAATGCAACTTGGACTGCCTAACTCGGTTTCTCCTGGACACCTATGTCTGGATTTTTGGAACGACAATTTGGTTTTCAGGTGCTATGTCAAAATTGGATTTTGAGCATTCCATTTTTCACCAGTCTGTAGTTCTAGATCTCTCACTGATGCTCAGCTATTAAATGACTAAATGTGTAAATATTGAGATGCCTATCCTTGGGCACCAAATCCTGTGTTCAGGCACTAAATGGGGACCCCATTTTTCTGAAGTTTCCTGTATCAGATTTGATTGATCTCTTTATTTGGATATAATGGGGAAAATTGTGGCTTGCAAGGACTCTATATTCATACTTGAGCAACAACCCAATAGAGATGGAGGTGTTAAAAGACCTTCTGACCCAAGTCCTGAACAAACAATAATTCAGTGTTTGGCACAGCACTGGCTCTCTTTGGAGACTGCTCTATACCTGCAACTTTATTACTTTTTGTTGTTCATTTTGAATGATTGTGATCATCATCAGGAGGTTTATTAATTATTTTCAGGGGAGCTGAGGATGCCTTCTGGCTGTGTTTTCTGTGTCTGTGGTTATTTTGAGGCAACTCCGAAATTTTACAAGTTTTTAAGTGTGCCAGGGTTAAACACAAGTAAAGTTACATGTGCTAGGCTGTGTTTCCAGTTTCTGAGCCAACTTGCTTCTAGGGAACAGGCCAGGATCTCTCACTGGATCCCTCCCCACCTCTCAAATGTCTATTTTTTTTTTCTCCAGCTCAGATTTGGTAAGAGCAGTGTTTTCAGTGTTTTTCATTCATCGTAAGACATTAAAACAATCAGTACAATCAGAGTCCTACAGATCTTCACCAAAGATGATCATGAGGCTTCCCTGTCTTCTCAATGTCAGCATCACTGATTTTTGTTCCCTACTTCTCTCTTGTGCATCCTCATTTCTGGTGGAATTCTGTTCAAAGGGAATACCCATTTGTTGAGGCTCCCATTGAAGCTGTAAGATCTATTTTCTGTTTGCTCTGTTTCTTTTTTGCCCTGTTTGCGGAGTTTATCTCAGGGTTCAGGAATCTTACCCTGTAAGTTATAAACTCCACACCAAACTGTGCTTGTACCTAACTATACACACAGAGCCTTGCTGACAATCTGGGAGTGTCGTGGCTATTCAGCCCTCAAGGCCAGGAGAAAGAATTTCTGTCACCCCCAAAGTGTGGTTACTGAGTAATGCAGGTGAAGCAATTCCTCAGAGCAGAGTCTGGATTTGTATTTCCAGCCCTTCCAGCCGCATTCACTGTGAGGTTCCAACCTAGTGGTGTTCAAAAAGAAACAGCATTATCACAGCTCCTGCTGGGAAGCTGTAGGGGAAGATCATAAAGTATTATAGTTTGTAGTCAATCATGTATTAGATGGTTTTTATCCTGAAAATCTGTTTAGAGGCATTTCTTTCTTTTCCTCTTGTTTCTGACAGTGTGAAAGAGAGAGTCCTAAAATATTTTATGTGCTTCTGGGAATTTCATGCAGCTGAAAATAATGATTGATGGAAAGGAGCAGAGTTGTGAGAAACCCAGTTTCATTGTGCCTGCCCCATGTACTTAGGCTTGCTAAACTAATCCCTCTCCCTGGATTTGCATGTGGTGATGATGGCTTGGATTTCTATTTTCAGCATTTGTAGTGTCACAATAGGGAACTGTGACTTCTGCACTGATTTTTCACTTCTGACCCTGGACAAAATCCATTGCTAACACAGGACACCCCTTTGTCACCTGCTGGGCAGAAGGGACCAGGGGCACGGGGAGCTCCTCTGCTCAGCACCAGCTGCCACAACATCTGTACATCATTTCTTGTTCTGTATTTGGAGAAACCTCTTCATAAAGTAGAAAAAAACTCCTGAGTTGCTCCATAGCAGCATCCTTACCAATATATGACATTTTAAAACTCCATATTTCAGAATACGAAGTTTAGGCACATGGAGTTTTCTCTGTGAGACTCCTGCCAGCTATTGGTTAAAACCAGCTCCTGTATCCACCCAGAAGGAACCAGAAAAGGCACATAGAACATGAATTAAGCCCTGGATTATTCCATTATATACTCTAGATAAATACTCTCTTTTCAAACCATTCAACATCAGGGGGAATTTAATGTAATTCAAATTATGTATATTATAAACTCACTTGATAATAAATAATGACTTTCCTTCTCCATACAAATCCAGCTGCACAGACTAAAATTCTCTAAGAGATTTATAGTGCTTTTGAAATGAGATTTTCTTGTCTGACTAAATGCTAAGTGTTACTCTGATTCCAAATTTGAAGTTGTCTTCTTAAAAAGTCTGCTGAGGTTGGACATCACTTTTTGCTGTGCCGGGAATGTATTATAAGTGCATGGAGGCTGGAATTCATTCTGGAACAAGTGAAACAAAACACTGGCAAGGTTGGATTTTTTAATTATTCTTTTTAATTCCATGTTTTAAAAGACCCTGTGTTTGTAGTGATGTGTTCTATTCAGTGCATATGAACTGGAGATAGTTACTGTGTAGCTAAGTTTTGTTAATTAGCCAAGAAGACAGCAAGAAATAGCTGAGTGGATATTCAAAACCTCTGAAGACAGGCTCCAAAACTTGCCATAAATAATAAGTACTATTTATTTTATTAATTTTCAAAATGTAGGGGGGACCCTGGTATTTTACCTATTACATGGTGATACACTTAAACACTGGAACTGACTTCAAATCCTTTGGAACCAAATTAATGTTGTAGTGGAGGTTGAGGTCTGAGGTAGGTGGTTTGTGTGTGACATGGACTGAGGAGATGACACTGCACTGCCACTGATAGAACAGTTTGGCTCAGATTAACTGATAATTTAAAAATAATGGTCTGAACTGTCTGGTTTTTGTGAAAAGAGATGAATTTCCAGCTCCATGCATAGCAACAGTTCTGCTGGTTCTGGTTTTGCTGAGAATGAGACTCCAGCTCTCCCTACATTGGGGAGGATCTGAGAGACTTAAGATAAAGTTAAGTTGTCAGGATTTAAAAATACTCTGTAGTATTTAGGAAATGATTTGTAACTGAAGTACAAGCGATAGAGGGCTCCAGGCTGTAAATTCAGAAGTCAGATGCATGTGTGCAAAAAGCAGGCAGGAAACAGACATCTCTGATTTTTGTCTCTGATAAGAAATTGTTTGAAGTGCCAAACATTGCTTAAATAGCTACAGCTCCATCCCACTGCTGGGAAAGTTTAGATCGTGGATCTGTAGCTTCCTGACAGCTCCACTTACAGATGCTTTTGTAAATGAATTAACTGTGTTGCAATGGTGCTCTTGCCTGGAATTTGTGTCTGTTGGGCAGTTTGTCTGAGCAAAGAATAAGAGCTGCGGTATTAAAAGTCCATAAATACCATCTGCATTATTTAAAATATTTTTTCCTGAGTGGTTTTTTTTTCCCCCGTCTTCAATAGATTAGTGGTATGACCAGGTTAGGACAGATTATGAATTGTTCTGACCCATCAGTCTAAATAATTACAAACCTCCCCGAGTTTTGACAGTATTAACTATTAATTTCATACATAGGTCCTTGAATTTTCAGCTTGTAAGAATATCAGGGAAAATGAATTCTCTGGTGCCGTTGGCCATAAATAACTTGTGTTAATCACGAAATGTCTTGGCGTTATAAATTCAAGATACTTTTAGAAATACCTGAGTAAGGGTGTGTTTTCCACACAGGTTGCTGGGGATCTTTTGCCTTAGGACCTAATGGGAGATTACTGTAAGGTCCTCAAGAAAAGAAATCAGATATTGCTAGAAACCCCTTGTGTGTATCAGCTGTCAAAAGGAGAAGCTGAAATCTCATACAGTCAATGTAGTGTAAATAGCTATAGATAATGTTTGCCAAAAGGCAAAATTAACATATTAGAGGCACTTAACTGACAGTGTGTTGTTCTGAGTTATGGCGATTTGCTTTGAAATTAGATTCAACAGTTTTGGTTCCCTACAAGCTGTTAATTAACTTGAGAAAACTGTGCTCAAATTAAAAAGGCCGGAGATGGTAATTGGGACTTTCTTCCATAGGCATTGTCTGGTCAAACCAGAATGATTGCTATCTTTAGGCCTGTGAAGAAGGAGGTGTCTCTTTCTTCTGAAGACTGAGAGAAAAGAGCAGATGATTTAGACAAAGCTGAAGCACGGAATACCTTTTTTCTTAACTAATCCAGGAAAGATTAACTAGAATCAGATGCTTTATGCAATTTCAAAATAATATTGTATGCCTGAAGGTAAAAACATGCTAGAAAATATTTAGGTAATTTAGATGAATTCAACTTGGTCAAGCCCAAGGAAAATACGTTCTTTGCTATTTAAAAAATCATTTAAAGTAATGTATGATTTACTGCCATTTGACACAGAGAGTTTGTTGGGAGGGAGAATTCCCAGAGAGCTGCATGGGGTGGCTGGGTGGGGAGCAATACTGCTTTCCTTTGTAGGATGGTAAAGAGGGCCTTACTGGGTATTTGGAAAGACTTAGAATAGATTTTAAAAAAACGAGTTTGACAGGACACAGAGGACAGATTCCATTAGAGTGGTCAGATTTTACTGAGAACCCACCTCCTGTATGGCTCTGAAAGGCTGGCTGGGATGCCAAAAGAGGACAAACACACAAATGTAGCTTCAGGAGGGCATTTGACATGGTCTGTTAGGACATTTTCAGAAGGGAAATCTGGTTTAGGTGAAATGACTGCAAAACAACGAAGTGTTTTCAGGGGAACAGCCAGTTTAGAAGAATATTCAGAGTTCTCAGTTACTCACTCTCTTGTTGCAATGGATCACTCAAGAACACCTTCTGGGCCTCATTCTGTGTAATTTTACTATTAACAAGTTGGCACTAAAATAGAAAAACATGTACAAGTTTTAGTGCTTCCAGAAAAGATGGGGATGCAAGCATTTTGTAGGGCAGTACTGGACTTAAAACTGATGTTTACAAAGAGGTGTGAAATTCATCAAAACCATTGAAGAACAAATTAAAAAAAAAGTATTAATTAATATTACAAGTAAACACCTAAAATGAGAGATCAGTTAGTAGGTGAGAAGGAACTGGGGTTAGGGTAGGGTGTACGATTATAGCAGACTTTGAACATGACAGTGTTGTGTTTTATAGAATTTTTAATCTGGGATGTTTGGAGTTACCTTTGTAATATGCACGAGCTCTGAGCTCACCCTCAGAGCTCATGAAGGCCCACTTAGCTTCTAATTTTGGGCACTTTAAAAAAAGTCAAAGAGAAGGCAAAACAAAGGAGAAATTGTGGTGAGTACAGTGGATAAGGGAAGAATAAAATGTCTGGGGAATGTGCTCTGTGCGGCAATAAAACCCTGAGAGAATTGGGAGAGTAAATCATCAGCTGACAACATAATTCTTTAAATAAAGGATTCTGAAAAGAAGATGGTGGTCAGCTGTTGCCTGTGCTCCAGGAAGCAGAGCACAAAAAGTCATCATCAGTTCAGTTTGCAAGGAAGATTTCAGTGGGGTGGTGGTGGGGGAGAGGTGAGAGTTGAGCTGGAGGTTGGGCAGGACTGGACTGGAGCAAAGCACCAGGCAGCTCTAAGGCTGCTCTGTGCTGCCCAAACTCTGAGAAACGACTCACATTCCTTCCAGCCTGGTGGCTTTCCCAGGTGAGCAAAGCTCACCTTGCACCTCCTGCGTGGCCCTGTTAGCTCCCACCAGTTTAGAGGAGGGGTTGAAGTGAAAAGGAAGGGAATATGCCCTGAGGCAGGGGGCCATCTGTCCCCTGTGTGCAAGGATGTCCCCACAAATATGGGCATCTTGTTCCTTCTCAGAATGTCTCTGCATGGGCATAATGGAAAACCTGCAGGCATGCCCTGAATTTAACTCGTTGGGATCTAGAATGTTCTATGCAGCTTTGAGAAGTGCTGCTGCATCCAACAGTTTGACTGTTTTATTTTCGAAACTCAAAGTGAGCCAACATAGTGAGGCAGCACATCCACGTAAAGTTTCTCTGAGTCTGTTCACACTGCTGAGGCTCTGCTACTGCACTGAAACGTCAGAGGATTTGGTGTTGATCTTGCCTTAGATTTAAATGGATTGTTTCCAGGTATTGTAATAACCAAAGGTAGCTCTGATGCTTTCCTCAGATCTTCAGAACTTGGGAGTTAAGCACTAAATAACACTCAGACCCTTTCTGTCATCTGAAAGCTTAACAACTTCACATGACTTCCAACCCATATGCCCCACCTGCATATTTTGACGTTTAATTGTTTGAAGCTGTCAAGGCATGAGGAATTTATGATCTCTGTTGGGGGAAGGGGAGGAATATAATTATGTACCACTTAACGGAGAGAAGCAGCATTACACAGCATCAAAGCAAACTGCAATGCCTTTTGGTGGTGAAAATTAGTCTGAGTAATAAAAAAAGATTATGTATTTAAAAAAAGAGCAAGCTGAGGAATTATTTTTAATGTAAGTCTTTTCATATGAGGTCTGTTCACAGCTTATAACGAGTTCACAATCTTGGTTGGACTCACCATGTTCCATTTGCTGCTCTCCCTCATGCAAAGCAGCAAAGCCAGGTTTTTCTGCAGTGTATTTCAGAAAGCCACCCAGTTCTCGTGATCTGAGCATTTTTAAAATTTAAATAATTCAGGAATGTTTAATCTAAATAAATATGCCATTCTTTCCATTAGCCTACACTCATATATTTCTATGATCTGTGTTAAAGCAGCTGCTTAAATCGTAGCTTGCTGCCATATACTAATAATGTCAAACAAAAATTAATTAGACAGCTTAACGACCCAAAGTAAACTATTTATTTCAATTTACCCTTATGTTTACTACTTTCACATTTAAAATCTCTCATGTGACTGTGACTTGGCCTTTTGCCTTTGCCTGTTGTGCTTTAGGACAAAGTGAAAAATCTGTTTTCAGAGATCTCGTTAAATTAAGCATAACTATGCTTGTGTGCTGCATCTAAAGCAAGAGGACTTGTGGAGAACAGGAGGCACAGGAAGAAGGAGGGAGCGAACAAGTCCCCAAAATTTGGAGTTATTCTTGGGGACTGCAGTTTGGAGCGGTGACAAAGGCAATGATTGGCAAAATGTTAACATACCAAATTCTTATTTTGCGCTCAGCAAATGATCTTAAAGACAAACTTAGAAATGTGAAGAAAACACAGCAGCTCTTTGGAAATATACCCTTGCTGTAAAGAGGATGGACAGGTGGGACAGATTGATTGAGATTCTCTCAATATCCTTGCATGCCTGAGAAGGAGCAGCGTCGTGAGAGCTGCCTGGTGGCCTTTTGCTCCTGAGGCTTTTGTAATACCTGCAATAGTTCCCAGCAGATTGTTGTACAAAGCCTGCAGACAATGGTTTCTCGAGTGCTTTGCTTGACCTTCACCCATGCAGAATATTAAGCGGTGAGAAGACCAATGCTTGAAACCCGGAGGACTCAATTTCAGCTCTATTTATGTTTTTTATATGGTTCAGTGCTAAGAGTCGAGAGTTCAACTTACATAAATAAAATGTGCTACTTTCCCCTTCCAGTAGTTAAATATATATATGAAAAATACATTTCTGTGAGTGGATTGCCTTTGTACTTTGGAATTCTCTGAGGCAGCAATCCTGAGCTGTTTTATATTTATAGGGTTTTTTCCCATTTGGAATTTTCAGTGCTTTCCAAGGGAGGAAGCTCAGGGAAACATTCAGTGTCTGGAAAGGGTGGAGGGTGAGATTTAAAAAAAAATCCCAACCAGTGAACCAAATGAAGAAAAATTCAAATTAAAATCAGTGTTCTGGGTTTGTTGTGGATACAAATAGGACTTGCTGGCAATCTCAGAGCTATTTAAATATATATAATATCAATATGTATCAAAAAAGAATAAATCCCTTCCATGTATTTGATGTACATCGATCTTGTGAGGCAGAAATGTTTTCATGTGTCCATGTGTTCTAGCAGGAGGTATCTTCCCTAATAATGGAACACACGCTGTGTGTGTGATATTTCAGGCTAATTTGGGTTTTGGGATAGGCTCACCATAGAGGTCAGCACCTGTTCCTGTTAGTGTCACATTCCTCCTAAAGAGGTTGTCAGAAATAAATTGCCAAGAGTGCTGATCAAAGAGAGAAATAAAAATAATTGATTAACAGTGCAGGATCACTCAGTAAGCAAATTTATAGCTGTTTTTGAGTGGTTATCTGTAATTTTATATTAACAAAACCCATTTGTCTCGGTCATCTGCATTCTTCTGAGGGAGGAGAGAAGAAGTTTTACAATGTGCTTCTGAAGCAAGTCAGACTTAGGTGGTGACTCTTTGCTTCACACAACCTTTCATTTATCTCTGTGAGAAAAGCTCAGTAATCTGCTGCTCAGCTAAAGGGGATTGGAATTTTGTGGTTCCTGTGGTTTTTGCCTCACTGGAATGTCACTGTTAGAATGGTAAAAATTGTCTGTTCTGTCAAAATCTTTCTGATGTGTGTGGGGGTTGTATTTACTCTTAGTTTACGATGTTACTATTTCTTAACGATGATATTTGTTAGAAGCAATATGTATTGAAAAAACACTGGGCTCTGTGTGTGGTCAGCATTATCCAAAATTCATGTTCTCCAGCATTTGCTGTCCCATAATACTTGCCATTTGAACTTGTCTTAATTGGTCTACAAATCACATAATCTTAAAAACTGTTTTGATAAAAACAATAATGGAAGCAGCTATTCTGTGTGCTCCATTTCAAAAATTTTCTGATCTTTTTGGGAATATTGAAAGACTTTACTGTTCTCCCTAGTTGTTCTCTGAAAGCAATTGCAACAGTTATCTTAATATTTAGAGTTTTCTTTCATTCAGCCTAGGACTAACTTCTGAGTGACTTTCCCAGCTAGAATAGAAAGCTGTAAAAAAGGTTTTTTTGGGAATTGTTTGATAATATATGCAGATGAATGGCTATTGCAGTTTTATTTTTCAACTCATCCTTTCTGAGACAAAGGTTTTATTTTCTTTCCTGGAGCTTTGGTTAGTGGTGTTTGTGGATGCTTGTGTACATATGGTCTAAATATTTTGGACATGTATATACACATAGATTGTTTTTCCTTTATTCATAGCAAAATATTTATGGCTGTTCTTAAAATCTCTTTATTTGGAGAGGCTCCTCTTTTCCCAAAATCACTTTTGCAAGGAAGTCAATATTAGTTTCAAAAACATCCTGGTACTTCCTCTCTTCCAGTGTCTGAGACCTAGAAATATTTTTGAATCAGGCACCAAAACTGATAAAAATTTAAAAGTGCCTTCTTATCTGCAGGTAAAATTTTACCTACAAATAAAATGTAAAGCTGAAAGAAAATTTCCCAACAGGGCTATTTTAATAATTATTTTTTAGTGACTTTTGCAATGTATTCATTGATTCTGTTAAGGAAAAATTCATCTTAGCTTTCAGGTTATATGTTTATGCCACGCTCTATACCATGCTATATTCAAAACAAAGATTTTGTAGTTGTCTGAATTTAAAAAAATAGCTTAGTCTGCAGTATAGCTTATATTTCCTCAACACTTGCACAATCTTTATTGATTCCTTCTAATTTCCTACACAGGTGGGTTTTTTCCCTTACTAGAACATAAAGGACACAAATGTAATAGTCTTATTTGTTGGGTTTTGGGTGAAAATGTACTTTTGCTTTATGACTATGCTTGGAGGCTCCTGTTGGCTCAGGTCTGCAAGTTTTAATTGGCATTACTGGCAGGAATGGCCCTGCTTTTCCCTTGTGGGTAGCTAAGGAGGGATTGTGTCTGAGAGACTTAGCCACAGTATTTCATTGTGGTGGTGTTCCCCAAGCTGTGCATTTGGAGAATTGAACTCCACTGAATCTGCAGAGTTCAATTAGAAATTGGTATTAAGATGTGGTTAATTTTCTTCTGGTTAATTTATTGGATGAGCCACAGAGGCAGCAGAAAGAGTCTGTTGCTTCTTCTGCATTACCTGTGTTCCTCACTCTCCCAGGTGCATATTTTGCACATTAACATTGCTCCCTGACCCAGTGAGAGGAGATGGAAACCCTCTGTCCCAACCTCAATAATACTGTAGTTCTACAGGGCATTTCTGTGCAGTAAGAGAAACCTGGGCCGACTGGGGACATTCAGAAGTCATTATTAACTTTTTTTCACTTCCAGTGAATGTGTGAAAGAGAATGGGAAGAGGAAAGGATCTTTGGGAAGGGGAAGCATTTGTGGATAAAATGGGAGCTTGTGTTGGCTTTGCTTGGCAGGCTGAGAGATTGAGTCAAGCCTGGAAACCTGAATGTTCCTTCATGCTTTATTTTACATTTTTTTGTCTCTTGGCCTGTGAGTTGAGGTCAAGGATCCAGGGAAAAAACACCACAGGTTGACCTAAAGGGATGTGAAGAGATTTGTGCCAACCTTGTTGTGAAAGCTGTGATATGAATATGGTACCCATGGATGAGGCACAGCAGAATTATTTTACTATTTGCAGAGTTTACGAACAAAACAAATGCACTCCTCTAATTTGGATAATAATAAGAAAGCAGCTTCACCTCTGCTATACAGCATTAAATGTTATCCCTTTGTGCAGTACTGATAGCGATGTTCTTTCCTGAACGCAGATTTACAGGTCTGGGGTGGAATCATGGGGTAAGGAGAGGTTCCCTTCCTCTTTGGGCTGCTGCTCTGCCAGCAGGATGGGGAACCTTGAAGGGCTTTTACTGCTGCCCATGTTTTCACTGCTTACTGCTTGCAGCTTTTTGCTCTCTTTAAAGCAGAACTATTTTCTTTATAAGCAACATTTTGAAGCACTGCTAAGGATTATGATCTCATCTTCTCAAATGCTGTTTTCATGCATGATGCCACTGATGAGTATTAGGTTGAGTATTGCTTAAAATTAGTCTTAATTAAATATACTTTCTATTTTGCATTTACTGTAGAGTCCCTCAAATCTAGCCAGTAGGACCTGATAATGGTAGGAATAGTTGCTGCTACTCCTGATTTATTTCTTTTTTTCATTATTATCTTGCAAAAACATGATCGTGTAAAGATAATAAAGTTGTTTTTTCAGCGATGGCAGTGGGACTATAATCTGAATTTACTGCTTTCTTGAGTGGTTCTGAAAGTCACTTTTGGTTTAAATTGATTTCTTACTCACGATGGTGTTACCAAGTTCAACCCCCACTGACCATTGAAGGTTTTTTTTGTAGGAATTGTACTTGCCTGCCTTTGGTTGTGTCAGCATTTCCACAGGAAGGTAATGCTGCACTGAAACCTTGAGACAGTGGTAGCTGTACTGAGACACAGGCACTGAAGGGTTTCCAGAAGGTGAAACTCTGCTTTGTTGCATTAACACAGGGGACAAGCACAGGAAACCACAAAAGGTAAGGAGGTGTAGAAGTCAGAGAGAGAAGGAGTTAGTGTTGTTTTAATTCTTGTAACGTTAATTAAAGAAGATGAAATATTTTACAGGTAGAATTCAAGGGTCATAGTTAAAAAAAGATGATTAACCATATCCTGGAAGAGGGGGGAATCGATGATTATGTTGTTGGTATCTTTGGAAGGAAGAAAGCAAGTATCAGTAGTAAATACTAATTCTCTCTATTTGGGGATGGAATAGGAAAACCGTTCATCCCAAATGAGAAGTGGAATTGCAGCAGAAAGCATCCTGCAAAGAAAGACAGGGCTTTGCGGTGTGCTTGTGCTTGGTCTCAGCCAAGGCTGCAACAAGAAGCACATTTTGTCCAATACTGATTTTCACCAGGGTGGGAAAATTTTGGGGAGGGGACAGTGAGAAGAAAGTTTTTGCTTTGCTGTTTTGAGAATGTTGTTCCAAAACTTAATCACAGATGGATTCTCTCTCCATGTGATGGAATATTCCTCAGAAGTTTTGCAGAGAACACGCATTCATGAGTGCACGATGGCTTAGCAAAGTGTGTGCCCTCAGGAGGAAGAGGGGAAGTGGTACTTGCATATGTTGTGAAAAACATATGCAACTAAATTTAGCTCGTACTAGCAGATTCTACTTATTTTGAAGATTGTGGGATACTTCCAACCTTGGATGAAAAAGGGCATGGGAAGATTTTTTTCATTTCTATTTGGGCTCTTGCATCTCATTCTCCTTTTTCCCTCCCCCAAGGAAAAAAAGCCTCTGAACAGAAGACAAATTATTTCTCTGCCTACACTTGTATCTTAGTAGTCTGATTTTAGCACTATGTCGTCATGCTGCAAGATCAAATTGGCATATGCTGGTTTTTGTTTTTAGCCTTCTCCAGTTTTGTACAGTATCTAATGCTTCTCCCACAAATCTTAGATTTTACTGTGAAGGCTTAGCTTATTATCCGAAACAATTTCTTCCCTGTTCTTTTGAAATGCAGGAACTTTAGAAACTGCTGTTTATTGTGGGCAATATATATTTTGTGTATTTGGTGCTGGTTTTATCCAGCACTGGATGGCTTAATATTTTATCTGCTAGCACTTTAGAACCTTTATTAACCCTTCTTTGTGGGTGTACTGAGCTGTGAGTGCTCTGAGTGCAGTCCACAGAAATATGGTGTCAAATTGACGTCTTCAGCTCTATTTTCAGAAATTATATTTTCCTACCTCTCTCTTATTGGGGAAATTGAACACTAACATTGGATGTATCAGGAGCCTTGCTTTGATCTGGTTGGAAAAGCATTGATTGCTTTCCCCTTTTGGAGGAAAAAAAACCATTGATATTATAATTACATGTCTCATCAGTAGCTGAAAGGAGAAAAATACTTGTACCCAAAGTATGTAGCTTCTTCTCACAAAAGATACTTCCTCTCCCTACAGATCATGCGTTGCATGTGGTGTGCTGCTGCCTTTCTGTCTCAAGCTAAACAAATACTAGTTAGTTGAAATAGATTTTAAAGATTCTAATTGTTTATTATCTTCTTACAGAGTCAGTGACTATAATATATTCAAATTCAGGGATTGTACCTTGGATTTTCAAGCAGTAAAATAAGGCTGTTTACTCGCTGCTCTGAAGCTTTAGAAGATACTCGGAGAATTCCCTTTTAACACTGCACTTCATAAAGCTGTTGGTATTTCTTCCTTGACAGCAGGTACCCTTAGGTGTTGAATCCAAAGATTTTTGGCATCCAGAGGCAAAAGGATTTATAAGACGATTCTAAGAAGGTCACTAATGAACGCTGAGTTGCTGTTTTAGAGGTGACTGTCTCAGCTGCTTTTAAAGCTTGTCCTTTGTCTTTGGAGGACCTTATTTTACAGCACAACTGCTGAAGGTTGAGTCAAGTTTGTTCAGAGCTGTATCCCCTGGAAACATATTGGCAAGCATGATTTAGCACTGCTTGTCTTAATCCTGTACATTCCTGGCCATGACAGGGCTGCACATTCTGTAAGCTTTCTTCCACGCTGTACTTTGAGCATTTAAAGTGTGTGAAGCCAAAGGCATTAAAAAGATGATCCGAAAAATGAGCTTTTTTTTCTTTTCCTGTATGGTAGATAGAAACCTCAAAAGTTTCAAAAAGGGACTGTTACATAACACGAAACTATAGCTTTTGAAATAGCTTAAGGATCAGCCTAAAATGTGAAAAATGTATGAAGTGACACAACTCTTTTCAGCGCCACTGGATCCTAGAAGTATTTGGGGCAGTTTGTGCCAACAGTCCACACACATAAAATCTGTGTGCAGACAGCCTTGCTCCAACAACTGCTTCATTTAGGCAAAAGACTTCTTTATAAGCACCTTTTTCTCTTAAAGGCAAGCTCCTAGATCAATTCAAAAGCTTTCAAATAATGGTTATTCAGTAGGTCTGGAGAGATGAAGAGGACACTTGTTTTAAAACTCATACAAAAAGCAATGGCTTCAGGCTGACCTGGCATGAGGCACTCAAATTGTTATGACTTCTGCCAATGCAAAAATGAGTAGAATGTGGTTTTTGAGGGTCGAATTATTGCTTTTAAAACAAGAGAACTGTGTCTGGATTCTGACTTAGAAGAAGACCTGGATTTCAGAGATGTTAGGCCTGGTCCACACTGGATGTGATTATGTCTCCAGCTCAGTTCTTGCTTTTCTTTCATGAACCTGGACCATGTACCTCAATAATTTAGAGAAAATTTCCTGCAGTAGAGTTCTTCTGAAAACTGAAATGAATTCCTTAGTGAATCCTCCAACACAGAGCTGGATGCTTTTGGGAGATCCTAGAGTGGAAGTGTTACCACTCTGTTGTATTTGGTGCTTACACCAGTATTTATGGGGCTACCATAATATGGTGGCATGTTGTCTCAATAGCTCTGAGAAGTAGGGGAATCACTCCTGTCTGCAAAGACGAAATGAGTCATTCAATCACTTGAGAAATTGGGAGCTCCTATGGAGCAGGGCAGAGTCATTACCTGGACCAGGGGGGCTGCAGCACTGAGGGATCACACAGCAATATGGGCCACACAACATAGGACTGTGAATGCAGCTGGCCTATTTCTGCTGTGTTTTAGCCCATAATCTTGTTTGCTTTTTCATCAAGTGGGGGAAAAAAAGTTAGTTCAATAAAGTTATTATTGTGTTGTCTAAAATTCTGAGCTGGTTAAAGGAAATATTCTGAACAGTTTTCTCTTTTTGAGACAGAATCTGTGCTTTTACAATTGGGCTGAAATGAGCAGAGGAAGAGTTGGCTGTTCCTAACTCATCTAAAATGTTATTTAAGGTGGTTGGTTTCTATTATTTATTTCTCCTAATTACCAAAGTTTCATTAAATGAATGGAAGTAAAAATAGTTCTATTGTTACTCCTTTCATGGAAAAACATCCTGATTGAGTACCACCACCCCTCTTCATTTCTTCCTTATGGCAATGCTGGATTTGGGAGGGCAGGGCCAGGAAGGAAGCAGGGAGCCCAAATTGCTGGGGAATGAGCACTTACAATAGAATCTGTAAAATCCAGTTCCTAACGTTACCCAGTGTTCCCCCCAGATACTGCAGTCCAGAATGAAACCCTCGCATCTCCTCTGCTCGCAGCTGTTGCTCAAATGTCAAAACATTCTCCAAAGATCGTGTTGTTACAGAAAATGTGGGCTTCTACCCATGAAAAATTGATTTCTCAGCGTTTCGGTAACTAGATTTTTCTGAGAGAAATTTCCATTTTTTGAAACTGTTTTGCTTGGTATTTCAGACCACCTTTTTTTGGAAGTAGGAAAAGTTGAGAGGTCTTTCAAGGATAGGAACCCCTTTGTTGCAAAAGTTGTGTTATGGAGCATCAGGGAGGAGCTCCTGGCTTGTGAGTAGAATCTGGAGCAGGTATTGGCGCAGGGTACTGAACTCTTCAGCACAGTCCTTGGCCACTTGCTGTGGTCTTCAGTCTTGGCCACTTCAAAAGAGCTGCAGTGACATCAAAATGCACTGTCTTGTTTCAAAGGGGGAGTCAAATACTGAATTCTGTATCTCTAGTCAGATCTGTAACCTAGAAGTCCTAGACATCACACTGATGCATTTTGGATTATTGCTGTTAAATTATTACTCTTATTGTAATCGTAGTAAATTAGAGTGAAATTAGACCGAGTATCTGAAAATCCCTGTAAAATCCTTTTTTCTGTATGGGAAGATTTTCCTGAAAGGAAGCATTATTATTATTTTGAAATCAAAGGAATACACTAAAAAATTACCTTATGGAATGTCAGGGATGGCAGCATCAGTTTTCTTCTCTGTTAGTACAGATAAGTAAATGCAGTTGTCTTTCTGTTTTATTGTTGCTTTCAGTTGTCTTATTGGAATGGCAATGTTATGTATAAGGTGAAAGTATAAATGCGACTCCAACTACTAAACACTTTAATAAATCGTATTTGCTTCAAGTGGGAGATCCATTAATCCCTACAAAGAGAGAAAGGATTTTTGTTTTGAAATGAGTAGGAATTTTGTGTATCCAAGTAGCTTCCAGTTGAGGTTAGAAAGCCTAGAATAGTTTGGATTGAAAGGGATCTTAAAGTTCATTTTGTCCCACCCCTGTCCTGGGCAGGGACACCTTCCACTGTCCCAGGCTGCTTCAAGTCCTGTCCAGCCTGGCCTTGGACACTGCCAGGGATCCAGGGGCAGCCACAGCTTCTCTGGGCACCCTGTGCCAGGGCCTGCCCACCCTCACAGGAACAATTCCTTCCCAATATCCATCCCTGCCCTCTGGCAGTGGGAAGCCATTCCCTCTTGTCCTGTCCCTCCATCCCTTGTCCCCAGTCCTTGTCCAGCTCTCCTGGAGCTCCTTTAGGCACTGGAGGGGGCTCTGAGATCTCTCTGGAGCTTCTCTTGTCCAGGTGAACATTCCCAGCTCTCCCAGCCTGGCTCCAGAGCAGAGTGGCTCCAGCTCCCTGAGCGTCTGTGTAGACTTTGCACAGACCCTCTCCTACAGCTCCATGCCCTGCTTTTGTTGGCAGCCCCAGAGCTGGACACAGTGCTCCAGGTGGGGTCTCACTGACACCAATTACCTCGATAATGACTAATTACTGCCATACTTCATGCTTGCCAGCATCAAGATTAATCTTTTAAAATCCAAGTTCCACCAAACTGTTATGTGTCATAATGGTTTATATTCCACTTGACATCCCTTCCCTAATGGAAAAGCTGTTAGAGATTGAAATAAATAGTTTGGGATACGGTGGATTTAGGTTTTTCTTCAAATAATTACTCAGTCTGTTTCCCTGGGCTCCTGGTTGGGTGGTGTATGAGAGAAGGCTGGGAAGGAGCAGTGAGGCCAGGTTTAGTCTCTATTTGGAGGTTGTTCTGTGAAGCTTGATTTGTATAAAATGCACAATATGGAAACACTCTGCATCCCCGAGCTTAGCAAATAATCAGTCTTTGGAGAGTGAGTGAGGAGCTGAGCTATTTCCATGGCTGCAGCACGGACAGCAGTACCTGCATTGATTCCTCCTGCAAAAACGTAATCAATGGTGCTAATGAAAGTAATTAATTTGTTTCTGAAATTACTTAGTTTCTTCCAGCAGCAAGGGATAATTATTGCAAGTTGCAGTAACACTTTCTCTGGCAGGATTAGAGAACCTTTTCTCTGGGGGGAAATCTGAGTTTGCAATTTTTATTTTAGAAAGAATGTATTTTGACGTGGCTCTGTTGCGTGGGTGTTGTGCAACCTTAAAGGCAGGGAACCAGGGCTGCTGTGCTGAGATGTCAGTAGGTCAGTGACAGTACATTTCTCTTAATCTTTTAATCATGAGGTAGCTAAGAAAGAGAATCTAATGTTTTTATGACTCAGAATGCAGAACACTGTCACCTTGTCAAGAGCATTGACTTGCAATGCTGTCAGTCCTTCGAGAAGTTTTTATGTATTAACAGAACTTTTTCTGTCCTGGACTCCAACACCCACCTTGCAGTTGTAGCTGGGAGGTTCATCTGGCAGCTTCAGGTTGGATACACAAAATGCACAGCACATGATCAGTGAGCATCAGTGAAAAATTGTGTTGGCTCCAGGTCATGTAATAATTCTGCAATAGCTACAGAGGAAGAATCCAGCTGGCCAGAACTGCACAACAAATTCATTCTTTTTATGGTTTTTAATTTGGTGGCAGGAATGTTGGAGACTTGTGACAAAACGCTTTTGGCTGAAAAATTCAAATTCATTGTGATCCCAAGTGCTTGTGGAAATGTGTCCTTTTGAAACTGTAATAAACCAGACCATTGCAAACTGCTTGTTTCCTGCTGGCTTAGCTTTGGCTTGGCGGTGGCGCACAGAGCCTCCATGACATTGCTGTGATCGCAGCTTTGGTTGGAGGTGTCAGGACAGAGCTCCCTGCTTCCCAAAAGCACCTCTCAGAGCCTGAGCCTGCTCTGCTTTCACCCTGTCACCCTCAGGCCTTGGGGAAAGCCAGGTGTGTCCAGAAGCCACTGCTGACTCTTAGAAACCAAGCCTTGATTGTCATATTTCTCAAAAACTATTTTGATTTCCTCTCCCATGGGAAGTTTTGCAACACCTCTCTTCTGTTTTTCAGAATTTCTTCCTAAACAAAGTTTTTGTTCCTTCTTTTGCAAATCCTGTCAATAAATGGGGGTGGGGGGGTGGGGGGGGGGTGTGTGTGTGTGTGTGTGACAACACTCATGCTCTCAGGGCTGACTTAGCTGAGTTATTTATTTTAATTTTTTGTCTCTACTCCTATTACTCAGTCCCATGCACAGCTTTGTTTTGGGTGGAAGGATGGCTGGAGCAGGAGTGACCTGTGAGGTCACTCACAGTGACACAAGGCAGGTGACAGTTCCATTCTTGGCCCAGAATCACAATAATGTCACATTAGTACTTGCAGACTGTCTGACTGAAGTGCATAAAAGTAGCATTAATCCCAGATATTCTGAATTTATTATTTTGCAAGTGGTTTAACTCCATGAAAAGGTCCTAAAGCTAGAATCATATGGACTAGAGTTATGTCCCTTGCCAGTGACATTTTACCATACAGAAACTGGGTTCAGAGAAACCAAAACCCCTTGGTATTTGTGTAGAAACACCCTTTTCTCCTGGACTGATGTGTTTCTGGAATTTTTGGGTAAGTTTTCCAAACACTCACCTGGTCAGTATGCCCAGCACCTTCTGCTATTTGAACTTGATTTTGCACCAGGCTCAATGTAGCAGAGTGAGCATCACTGCCCTGAATATTTGATGATGTCACTAGAAAAGTTCCAGCTGGAAGGTGCTCCTTTAGTGGCTTTTGTTTGGACATTTTTTTTACTAAAGAGACAGACCAGGGTGAATGTGACCTGCTTTGAGTAAAGCAAGAAGCTGAGAGGTTTTAGGAAAACTTTTATATGAACATTTTTAACTTCCTAAACTTATTAGTGCTTTAGACATTAGGAGCTCCAAGTTTTTTTAGCATTGAAGTAGTATTTTTACCAGGTGTAGAGGTTCATTTACATGAAGAGATTGTATAGTCTTGTTTCTTTCAGGTTTTTCAGTATGGAAACAGATACAGGAACATGTCACAGTGCAGGTACCAAATACGTGTGCCTGACTGTAGAACTCAGATAATGAACCTTTCTCTTGAGTGTAGTTATTGTTGATTTGAAGAGACATTGCAAAGTATCCCAAGGTATGTAGAGGTAAAGAAAGTTTAATATTTAGGCTTTAATTGCTTTTTGTAACTTCTGTAGTGTTGTCAGTCTGATACTTTCCTTCATTATTACATGTTCCAGGGGTTGTAATCCTGTTTGCGACTGTTTCTTTCAGTGTTTTACTGGATTCCTTTTTCAGTTTTATATTGGCAAATTAGAGTTTACCAGCTTCTTCAAAGTGATCATAGAAATGCTTGAATATTAGACTTAATTACGCATTTTGAAAAATAGTAGAGTCTGATGAAGGAAGAAATTAATGTGAGCGTGCTGAACATACTTCACTGGTGCTTGGTTTGGAAATACCTTTCCTGGTGAATCAGCCTTTTTGTTGCTTTTGTTTAGTTTTACTTTTCTGTTGTTCTTGTTTAAAAGCCTTGGTGACTTCAGTTAAGTCAATCTGAGAACAGTTTTAAAAGTGATTCCACATCACTTTTAATTTTAAAGGTGGAAATGAGAAGTGTGTTATGCATCTGTACCACAGATGTAACACTGAGGTTTTAACCCAGGGGAAAAAACCTGCAGACATGATAAACTTTTGAGCAGCTCTCATAAAACAGGTGGTTCCTCTAGGACCTCTTCCTTAGAACTGCTTTTACCTCCCTGTACTTAGCAGGCAGGTTTGAAATTTCACAGATATCTGTAGCTTCCAAATATCTTATAAGGAAAGCAATAATTATTATTATTGTAATAAGAGGAAACACGAAGGGCTTTTCCCTTTGAAGTGTGTAATGCTTTCTATATGATCTGATACCCTACATCAGTGGAACGGTTGTACTCATTTAGAAAATGTCTTTGTTGAGGCAGCTCTTTGGAGTTTAATAATACTTCAAGGTGGATCTGATCTGTCAGCCTCAGCCCCTGTGCCCTGTTATTTCACAGATATCTCAAGGAGCCTTGAGATGAAGTGAGAGTGTTGAATGCTATTGGCTTTTAAAACAGTGTAACAGAGCTTTCCTTTTGCTTTAGAACTGTTTAAATCTTTTTTCTGTATTATTTGCAGACCATATTGACTTAAACCTAAAACCAAACTAAAGAAGCAAGGTAAGCCCATTGCTTTTAATGGCAAAATAACCTTCAGCAGAAGTTCAATCTGGAATTTGTTTTTACTCAGGAGGGTGGATGCACATCTCTTCTTCCAAATGAGTCTCCTGTCAGATCCTTAAGGATGAAAGCAAAAACCATTCAATTTTGTTTCCACTGTAGTTTTGTGCCATCCTATACCACTTTCTCTGTGGCATCACCACACATTTCCAGCTATGTGCATAAATTGAAGGCAACCCCTGGGTAGTTCTCCAGGTTGTGTCAGGTCTGGCTCATGCTCCACCACCTCCTCTGCAGCACCAGTCTTGGATCCTGCTTCTGCAGATACTTGCAGCTCTTTTGGAAGAAGGGTGGGTTGTGTGTGTGTGTGAAAGGCACAGCCCAACTTTTTAACTTGGCCTCGTTGAAACTAAAAAATGGGGTCATAGGGGCCTGTCTGTCATTTATCACTCCATACAGGGGTTGTCATGGCAAAATTCAAACTGAAAAATTCTTGGGCAGCCCAATTGCTTGGTGTCTGTGCACAGCTGAGGTGGTTATTGCTCTATGCTGATAGCAGTTTAGTAGCTGATTTTTTGGCTACTGGGAGATTTGGCTTAAGTTCCTGTGCTGCTTCATTCTGCTTTGGAAGTCAATTATCCAAAGTGTCCCACAGCTGGAGAGGGGCTGGGGCCATTGGAATTAGTGCTGCCTGGAATCATTTAGCCCAGGTGAACCTCAAACCTCATGGCTTGGAGAAGACAGGGAACACCAGTTTTATTTTGCAGGGAGGATGCAATAATTTAGCAATCCATGTCAGAGACAAAACAAAGGCTTTTCCCAGGCACTGGGAGAATATACTGAAAAGGCTGCAAGTTCACCTCCTCCTGCCCCATTGCTGTGACTGTCCTGCTCTGGAGGTTTCTTTGCTAAAACCATTCACTGCCTGGCATTCCTTCTCCCAGATGTTGTCCTGATGGTCCATGTGGATGCCAAAGGCCACCTATTTAATGGACCACTTTGGAAGCCTAACTGATGTATAAGCAAATCTGAACCAAGGAGTGAAGCCACACAAATCATCATCTCTAACAGTGTCTCTTCACTCCTGCTGTTATATCAATGCACTATTTCCTCAAAACACATTCTTATTTAGCTTACAACTAAGTTTAATATTTTCCCTCAGAGAGTAGAGGATTGGTTGCTCCATGTGAGTAATCGCACAGTATTGCCATTTCATTTTCCTAGCAGTTTTGTAACAGTCAAGGTGCTCTTGTGATGTTTATAATCAACAAGAATTCAGATCTGCTTTAGGGCACGGGGCTTTTTTTTTTCTCCCCCTGAGTAAAGGGAGGTGTTTTTTTTCTTCATACATCTTCCCTGATTATTGGAAGAGAGGAAACATTAATGTTTGAGGCACAGCACTGTCATTTTTTCAGCAGGAAGCACTGTTTGAAAAATATGAAACAGGTTACAGCAATGAGTTATGGATGAGATCTTATTCATGGATGAGAAGCTGCTTTCCCCCAGCTCATGCTTTTTGATGTAGATCATCTAAGGCCTTGTGATATTCGGCACAGCACATCTTCATCCAACAAGTGAGGTATCTCTCCCTGCTGTCAAATTATTTTGGCTGATCAAACTTGCTTGGGCCTCGGAGCTGTGTGACAGTTGCTACAGTGCAAGGGATGTTGCTCATGGAGAGGAAGCTGCTGTCAAACGTGGAAGAGAAAGGATTCTGGCAGGATAATAGGACCATGCAGTTCAGGAATGATGGTGCTGGAGAAACAGAAGGGGAATTTTCAAAAACTTCGTTTTGGTCTTTATCACCAGCAGAGTGTGAAGGAAAAAATTTGCTGTTCACCCACCAAGTGTTGCATCCTGGTGGCAGAGAGTTTGTCAGCACAGCAAGGAAATGTTCGTGCAATGCTGCTGAACAGTGTAGTTGGCATGTCAAGAAATGCCAAAATGTGACAATTGGGGCTTATGAAGCCATCACAGGGTGGTAGTAAGGAAGTCATCCCAAGCAGATGTTTCTCTATATATGCTTGCTTTTTTGTTTCCTAATTAACCCATTCCCCAAAGAGGTAAATAGAAGTAGCTATCCCATTAGTAATTTCAACTTTTAAACTGGTTTTTTTTTGGTGTTTCCATTATGCTTTTTTTTTAGTGGTAGTATGGTGGATTAATCCACTCATGTGTTCTGGAGAGCAGGGTTTCTAATTAGAGTCACTAAAAGTAGTTTGTTTTGTTTTAAATTTTAAAATTATTGCAGGGTCATTAAGGGGTTTAAGGAAAAAACATGAATGATTTCTTCAATCATATTACTTGAGATCAATTATGTTCTCTCCTCATAGATTTTGTACTGCTCAGGTCTGGTTAGAGACTGGATAATACCAGTTATTGGGTAATAAAACCACTTTCAATGCCTTTAGCTGAATTCTCAAGTATAAGGTGTTTATGATCTGAATCTCCTATTTCTCCTTTTTGAGTGTTCACCTTTTCAGTTCTTTTGTCTCCCCATTCCACCACCCCTTTCTTCTCCTTAGTAGCATTTTGCCAGAGCACCATCAGAGCTGCAGCAGATTCATCTTGGTGGGATTGAAGCTGCAGGTCAAATGTATGAATCAGATCGCTAAACGCAGGAATTCTGTGCTCCAGGATGATGCCTAGAGAATATTTATATCTGTATTTCTCACAGCTACTCATGAAGGTATAAGTCAATAATGCACAGATTTCAGCTCATTTTATCTCAGCTTTGATACCAAACTAGCAAATCGAAATGTTATTGGTCCTCTCCCCTCTCTTTCTCTTTTCACTTCATTGAAAGTGTTGCCCACAATGAAGACGTCACCCCACAGGCTGTACCTGCAGCATGGTGCTCTGCAGCAATGGCATGGCTCTATTATTAGACAATAATTCAAGTGAAGTTATAACTTTGGGTCATTTCCATACATTAGATATATTTAAAAGCATATACTTATTTAATTTGCATAATTAATACTTAGACAAAATTCTCCTTTTTTGAGCTCAAGTGTGTTGAATGTTAATGGAGCTGCATTTGCAGTGTGCTGAGGGAGATTAGAACTGGGTCCTGCTTGCTTTGGTTTTTTGAGGAGCAAAACCCTCCAGCAAAAGCCTTTGACTTCCTATGTGTCAGTGTGGAAACCTTGCAGGAAAAATGCACTTTTTCTAAGCCAGCAACAGTTTTATTTCTGGAGCCTGTTGGGATGTTTGCGATGTCAGATCAGGAACTGGGTTCTGCATATTTTTGAGTGTGATAGAGAGAAGTTTAATTGATACTTTATTAAAATCTTAGCTGCTAAAAGCATTCAAAAAATGATGCTGGTCTAAAACATTTCCTGAATTATCTCCAGGCTTTGAGAAGTATTTAAATTTTCCTTGTTGTAAGACCTAGGGTGGGAAACAAATGGTTGGCTTTTAAATTGTCGTTGTATAGTACACCTCTAATGAGTCAGGGATGTGTTTTATATTTTAAAGGTGATTCTGGTGATTAAAAAAAATACATTTTTTCTTCATTAGATGACAAAAAGTCTCCCACCAAGACATTTTTGTTATAATCTCTTAAGTAATTGATGTATCCTCAATTAGTGTGTGGGTAACATAGCCAACCAACAACAGCAGAATTTTAAAATTATGTTAAATGGCATTAGACCACATTATTTACCCTCTTTCCTCTGGAATCTTTTATAAAATAAATAACAGTGTCAGTACTGAATGTCACTGGTGGGCAAAGAAGTAAATTTTACTTCACCTATAAATGTGGCTTTGTGGTCTGCTAATGTCCATCAGAGACCTCTTTAGTGAAAAAGCTCCTTAGTGGGACATGGAAGAATGTAAAGTAGAGGGAAGCAGAAGACCCAGTTATGCTTTTTATTTGTGAAACACAGGACATTGGATTATACCCTCCATCAGGTGGATGCCAGCTAAACATCCTTGCAGGAGTTCTCTGCCTTGCTTCAATGAGAACAATGGCATTTATCTTCCAGATAAATGGAAGATAACAAAGCACTGAACAGAGCTGTGGGAGCTGCAATAGGAAGGGCTGAAGGCAATAGTTGAGGCCTTGCTCCTTTTATATGATAAATTAGTCTCAGGAATGTTCCTTCAGGTGTGGAAGGTTTTATAAATCCTTATAAAAAGAAGGTCCTCTTCCTGGGAAGTTCCTAAGATCTGAGAAGGAACTCCAGATACACACTTGTGTGTCTTCCTGGCAGCTCTTGTCTCTTGATGTATCCTGATTCATATCCATGGGGACTCTGTGCCCTTAAAACAGGACTTGGGCTGTTGTCAGGGAGCAGAGACCTACAGGTAAAACATGGCTCAGGTTTTGTGCCTTGCCTAGTGGGGCTTTAGTTCCCTTTGGGATCCAGCCTCCAGCTCTTTCTTTTCACAGCTTTAGAGACTTTTCCCTTGAGACTTTGAGGGTTAGGGGGAGAAGGGTTACTTGCTGAGGAGATATTTCAGACACATACCCTAATTGTAGGTGCTATTATGAGAGTAAGGCTGAGCTGTGATGAATTAGGTAATTCCCTCTCACATGAGAAGAGGAATGAATTCTTAATAGCTGAGAATTGGAAGGCAACCTTATTTAACAGGCAGAGGGAAAACAGGCTCCCAAAAAGGCCCTATCAGAGCCCCTGGCTTGTCACACTGTTTTCTGGAGGTGGGAAGCAGGTGAGAGTCTGATTGAGAAGCTTTTTATGAACTTAACATAGCTGAGAAAGTTGAATTGTGGCATTCCATCTTCCTTGTGACTCTGGCTCTCTGACCTTGGCTTACTTTGAAAGACAAATCATTACTGATCCACCAGAATCCTTCTTAGAAATTATTTCATGTCCCCCTCATAAGGAACTCCATGCAGGTAGATTGTTTTGTATTGAATTATAAACCATTGCAGACAATATGAACCTGCACAACTCACCTGCTCATTTAACAATGGAGAAAGTGGTTGAAGGTGGAGCCAGATGTGGGATTAAACCCTTCACTGATATGTTTCTACTCAGGAAAGTGGTTTACAAGGAAAAGTGATTTCCTTTCTAAATATTGATGTGTTGTTATTAGAATGGGACCCTGGGAGGTAATACAGGTGTGGTGGAAGTGCTGGACAGGACAGGACAGAAAACGCTGATAAAAGCTGATTGGGAGCCTTGTCTCTGTATTATTTGGTGTGACAAGCAAACCTTTGCTTTGGCCATTTCTTAGGAAGAATGCGTCTTAGGAAGAATGGTCTCAGAGAAGACTCAGGTAAAAGTCAGGAAAAATCTTCTGCAGTCCTCTTTGCCCTGTGGCTCTGTGTTCCAGCCCTTCAAAATTTCCGGTTTATTTTTATCCCTAGCTGGGACTCCCTATGCAAAGCTGGTGACTTCTGCCTACTGGGGCCTTCCTCTGATATTCCTTCTTCTGAAAGCTCTGGAATCTCTGTAGGAAATGCATCTTCTTTGTCTTGTGCATGGTTTGTACATTTTTAGGTGCTGACACAGTACAATTAAAATTGAAGAAGGTAGGGGAGGCATTTAGAAACAGTAATTACTGGTATGCCAGTAACAAAATTAGTGGGAAGTGAGTATGAGAAGATAAATCATCCCTCTGTGAGCAGCTTTAGTAGATGTGTGTGCCTATGGGCTTAAAATGTTCTGTTTGAGTTGCAGGACCAGAGATGGACCAGTAGCTGCCACTAATGATAAAAAGTCTCTTCATCTCAGTGAGGGAATTAGCTGACCTTTCCTTTGCATATGAAATACTCATTAATTAATTGATCGCACATTGATATGCTGGTGCTTATCATGCAAGTCCAGTGTGGGTGGTTGCATCACAAGAGGTGTGGGCCATGAAAGCATGTGTGAAGGTCTGCTCTGGGCTCCTAGCAGAAGAACCCTTCAGCTCTGCTGAATATGTATGAGCCTCACTTGCTTTTTTGCCCTACGCCTGCAGGGCTGTTTGAACGTTTTGGCGGAACTTGGTTTTCCAGGATCAAAGCAACCTGAGCCAAAGCTTAGCTCTGCTTTGGATGCTGCTCCTGCAGCGTTGCAAAGGAAAACAAATAATACTCCGTTTGCTTTCAGGCTCTATAAACCTGCCTGTTGTAGTTGAGTTTCAAAATCAGTTTATAGTCAAGTAGTGTAGGAAAATAAGTGAAGGTTTTTTTTGCCTTTTGTCGTTGTTTGTTATTTTTTTAAAAAGGAAGATAATGTACATTGTCTACTTGGTTTTCTTTCTTCCTTTTTTTTTGTTTTTTGTTTTGGAGCTGGTTGGATCTCTGTCAGGTGTGTTAAGATAAGCATGTAGGTAGTTACTGTGCCTTGATCATTCACCTTTGGCAATCACATTTTCAGAACTTAAAAGCTACTATTTTGATTTCAAAAGTGCTTCTAACTAGCATTGATTAACTACATGTTTAAATCTACATTTAGGTTTAAAAAAGCTTTTTGAAGACATAAAATGCTCTACAAAAGCTATGTACTTTGAATTTTGAAGTCAATACAAGTCCTGACTGTCACAACATTCCCACTGCACAGTGAGTCAAGCCTGTGTACCTTGGGAGCAACTCTCCAAGTAGGTCAGCAACACTCTGAGAAACAAGAGTTGCAAACACACTCCAGTCCAAATTCTGATTGTGTGAAATCAAATTGGACACTGAAAAAGCTTCACACCCTGAGAAATATCTGATCAGCATAATAAAATCTTGGGAGCTGCAGTTCTTTTTGCCTCTTTCTGCTGTTGGAACCGGAGCTGACATGAACTTTGTTTGCACTGAATGATCCAAAGGGAAATATTGGATTCTGACCCCGCAATGAGTTTTGCATGGGCTCATTACCATTTAGACAGATGGGATACATTAGAGTTTCCATTTCTTGTTTCACTGTAGTAATAAATGGTAGCTCTTTTAATAGTTTATGTTAATGAAACACTATAATTTTTATTACACTTCAGCAAGATTTGCTAGCTGCCATTGAAATGCAAACCAAAAAAAAAAAAAAAAGGCAGCAAGTGATTGTAAAGCTGAAAGAAGATTTTAACAATATTCAGCTCGGATTATCTAAGATAATGTTTAATTTAGCCATTTCTCTTTCCCTGTTCAGCAACTTTTCCCAGGAACTCATGCTACTACTTTGTCTTTGGGCTGTGTGCAAACCACCCAGGCTTTGCGTGTTCCTCTGTGTTCGAGGCAAGTGATGCATGCAAATGTTGGTATCCCAGAAGGAATTCGGAGGTTTCAGGTGGTCTCTTCTTCCCTTTGTTCTCTTCCCTACCTAATAAATGTCTCTTTCGTTCCGTGGCAAGGTGAACGTGCTGATTGTGTGACAGCTGCTGTTATGGCAGCGCGGGGAGGGCTGATTGCCTCATTGTGGTGCTGAGCACTCCTGAGCAGGGGGCTGCAGGCACACAGCAGAGCCTGCATCTCATCCGGACCTCCCCACTGGCACATCAGCCCTCCTTTGTTCTCTGCGCTTGATTTAAACCTCTCTGCTGTGCGCTAAAGGTGCAGCAGGAACAATAACTCCAGTGAATCAGTTCATAAAGTTGAAGAGTATTGATCTGTGTCCTATAGAATTAGAAATTACTGGCTTGGAGAACAGTTTGCTGCTCTGAGGATCCCTGCTTTGTCTTCGCGCATGGTGTTAGCTTTAACGTCTTACCATGATAAATGAGAATTTCGTTCCACAACTCCCTGCCAGGAGGTTGCAGCCAGGTGGGGGTCGGTCTCTTTCCCAAATAGCAAGCAATAGAACAAGAGGAAATGGCCTCAAGTTGCACCGGGGGAGGTTTATTTTGGATATTAGGAAAGATTTCTTCACTGAAAGGGCGGTCAAGCATTGGAACAGGCTGCCCAGGGCAGTGGTGCATCACCCTGGGAGGGTTCAGAAGCTGCGTGGATGTGACGCTTGGGGACACGGGTTAGTGGTGGCCATGGCAGTGCTGCATTAACAGGTGGACTCAATGACCTTGGAGGTCTTTTCCAACAATTCTCTGATTCCTGTTGGTTTCTCACCCCAAGCCTGCATATCTAGAAAAGTCAGACTGTTTATTTCTGTGAACAGTTGCTGTCACAAATAACAAGTGTGGAGCAAGCTGCTCCCCACAGCTGTGCTGTGCTGCCACTCGAGTCAGAGCTTTTGTGTCCTGGTCCCTGTCACAGCTCCTGTGTTCCACTGGGGGTGAAAACATGGCTGTTGGGTTAGGCAATACTATTATATTTGCATTGATTCTGAAACCACAACATTTTGTAAAGAATGATAAAAAGCATCTTCAGATGCTCCAGAAAAACTCTCTGAGAAGGCAATGTTTATTATTACATTATACAAATTAGAAACGTGGACTCTATGGGAGCAATTTGCATTAAAAAAAGACAAAAGGAGGAATCCTTTTTTTTTGCTTCTAAGGGAAAATGCTTCATACAGAGTATTACTTTGCAACAGGATCCTGGTTACAGGAGATTGCAATAAAATACACATTTTTCATTTGGCAGCAATGAGTATGGGTCACTTTGGAAATCCCTGAAAGCTTTTTATTTTGCTAGTTTAAGGGGAATAAAAGGAAGTAAATGAAAAGATGAAGACCGAGGCCGCTGTAAAGCTTGTTACTGATTTGAAATGGTCATTTTGAGACAGTTGAAAATGGACTTACTTAAAAACCCCAAACAGTAACCTTTTCTCCTGCTCATCCAAAAATTGGCCATTTTGTCCATTTTTGAGTGAAGCTCAATCTCAAACAGTGAGAGTAAGAAGTGAGAATGGAGTGTAGAAGGACAAAATATCCACTATCAGGCTAAATCTCTAAGTACATAAAATGGGAGCAGAGAAATTTTAAGTAGAGTTAATGCATCCTGGCTTTGAAATGTGGAGCATTCTCTTATGTATGTCTTATGACTCTGGTAGGAAATTTCATATGGTCCTTTGGCCTGTGGAAATGGGACTGGTGAAGAAATATGCCTTTATGTCAGAATACCTGGGTCCTTGTTAACCCTTTGACTCCTCAAACTCACGTGGTAGATTTATCTGGAGACAAGGGCCATGTGTCCTCAGTGGGAAATAATCAAACTGTTTGACAGGAATGTTTTGAGTCTGATGATTGAATGGACCATGATTGGTCCCCTATGGATGGAAAACTTTATGGTCTTTTATATGCTGGAAATAAATCCAGCCTTTTTCATAAGTGTATATTTAGTGTGCCACTATAAATGTATCAAATAGTAAATACAATGTGCTATTCATATGAGAAATATTTGGGGGAATGTGTTCCTTGGAGTCCTTGGCACTTAACGCAATATAGGAGGTACTATTTGGGAGCAAGATTTACTGCTAAGGGAACGTGTAATTATGAAAGACTGCTAAGATTGAAAATATTACAAATTTTGTTGCTTTTTGCCATGGCAATTTGTACTTATGGTTTTCTCTTAAACAGCTTGAGCAGTTTTGTGCTTTTCTGTTTGTGGTTTGGTTTCTTTTTTAGTTATACCCCAAAACCAAACAGAGAAGCTGCCAGGAGACCTAATTGTGTCCTTCCAGTATCTGAAGGAGCCCACAAGAAAGAGGGAGGGAGACTTTTTACAAGGGGTGGAGGGACAAGACACAGGGAATGGCTTCCCACTGCCAGAGAGCAGGGAGAGATGGGATATTGGGAAGGAGCTTTTCTCTATGAGGGTGGTGAGGCCCTGGCATAGAGTGCCCAGAGAAGCTGTGGCTGCCCCGGATCCCTGGCAGTGTCCAAGGCCAGGCTGGACAGGGCTTGGAGCAGCCTGGGACGGTGGAAGGTGTCCCTGCCATTGCAAGGGGTGGAACTTGAGGGAAGCTGGTGATCTTTAAGGTCCCTTTCAAGCCAAAACATTCCATGATTCCATCCTGCTGCTTATCTGAGCTTATTGTCTGAGCACAGATCATGGCTGCTGAATTCTGTTGTTGTTTGGCCTGGGTGTGGAAGCAGAATCCACCAGCAGCATCTTGGGCTGCTCTTGGGCAGCTTTTATTTTGTGAAACTGCTCCCAGCTAAGGATGATGCATAGAGAGGTTTTCCAGTTACCAGATGGAAATGATAATGGAGTTACAGAAAAGGAAATGACTTTTGGTGAGGGTGAAGAAAGGCTGAGCATGGTTTTTCAGCTGTAGTTTGCAGTGGTGTTACAGCTGCTTGGAAAAGCAGCTCTTTGGGGTCTCTTTGTAACCCTGTTAGAGGCTGGAGAAATGGCTTTTCTGGGAGTGCTGGAGGTGTCTGAGGAGTCATCTTCAGTTCAGGCAGTAAATCAAGCCAGACTGCAAAACAAAACCAAACCTTGCTGATGTTGCACGTTACATGGATTAAAGGTAGCTGTGAGTGGAGCTTTTTTCATGGCTCATTAACTGAAGGAAGGGTGGCAGCACTGGGGAAAGACCTTGAATTGTTATGTGGAGGGATCCATATGGGGAAACCTGGGATAGAAATGATGCCATTACTTACAAATAATAGGTAATGCCCAGTCACACCAACATAAGCAGTGTCTGCACGAGTTCTAGTCTGAGTTTTGGTGACAACTCTTGGCTCCAGTTTATTTTACTTGCTGCAAGCTTGATACATTTCTACCTTTGCCTGCAGTTGCTGAAAAATAGTTCTGATGTTCGGCCAGCTTGTATTTGTTGTCTCATTTCTCCATGTTGTGAAGACTAATGATGATGTTTTAATGCTTTCCAGCTTCATTAATTTGGCATGTGGGTGCTCATTGTGTAAAGTCAAATATTTGGCATCAAGTGGAATTTGCAGTAATCTTGAAACGTTTTCATCATATCATCATCACTGATGTGATCAACTTCCCTGAGCACTCTGTGCAAGCCTTTACAAGATTCTGTGCATGCTGAAGCCTCTGAGGATCTGGATGTTGATTGTCTCAAATGAGGGCCAAAAATCTCTCAAAAATTTAATGTCACTTACAATTCATTATATCACATCTCACAATGCGATATATCTGCATGTATTCTGTGAATGACACATTTTACTGAAAAAGGTTATTCAAGGCCTCCAAATCACTTTATGAATAGCATTTTTGCATGTATTTGCATTTAATATATCTAATCTTTGATACAACTGAAATCATGTTACATTTTCTGTAGCTGATGGCAGGGGTTTTATTCCCCTGGATCCCTCTTCCATTTTTCTCTTGTCAACATGCATACTTTATCAGAACAAGAAGACAAATATATTACAGAGTTAGAACATTTCAAACAGGATAATTTTATGCCTCTATTTCCTCAAGCAGTTGTTCATGTGCTTGGAAATTATCTTGAACAATGGTTTATGCTGCTGTGTACCCTAAACTATTGTTGTTTCCCCTGCACAGAAAGACAGTGAAGTCCAAAATCTCTAATCCATCATAAGGAAAACTAGTGTTGTTTCCCCTGGACAGAAAGACAGTAAAATCAAGAATCTCTAATTCATAGTAAGGGAACTGTTTTTAAACGGAGACATTTTACAGAGGTAAAAAAACCCTCTTGTCAGAGAAAACTTCAGCTGAAATGTGTTCTAATGATTGTGAAAATAGCGGTGACTGATGGGTATCTTGAGATACAGTGATTATTGGGAAGCTAAGATACCATAATCATCATTTATGCTCCTACCCTGAGGAATAAGTTGTTTGTTCCCATCTAACGTCCCCCTCCGAGGGGCAGCAGCAGAGTTGTCGTACCTTTGGAACACGTGGGGAGCACCTCCAGAGAGCAGAACATGTTTTGAGGGCAGCCAGGGAGGAGCTGAGCACCACGGAAGGTGCTACAGGCTGCCCTGCCATGGAGCCTGGGCTCAGGGGGCTGCTAGCAGCTCCAGGCTTGCCAAGTGCTGTCTGTGGCAGCTGCTGGGTCCCCAGAGGGAGATCCTGCCGGTGCCACAGCGTGGGAAGAGCTGCCACGTCACGGCAGGGCCTGGCCAGGAGAACCCAGTTTATCCAGGCAGAGCTTTTCTGGAGCTGGGTGTGGGTGGCTTCCTGCTGGAGCCTGAAGAGTTGTCAGCGTTGCCTTTTTGTGACAATGGTGTGGGGGAAAGCTGTGCAGGAGAAGGCTTGAAAGCTAAGGAATAGTTAAAAATACCTCTCCACACTCTGCTGAAAGAGCCCTGCTTTGCCTTTAGAGAGGTTCTAATCATCTGGTTTGGAAAGAGAGGGTTTGGTGGTGTGCTCCAGGGAATTCTTTTATGACGATCTTGCAGGCAATAGTTTGAGGCAATTTAAAATCCCAGAAACAAACCAATATTCTTCCAAACAGCTCCTGTAAGCATTTTTTCATAGGTCCATCCACCGAAGGGAATAGGAATAATTTAGGAATGGAGTTACCTGTCCACCAGGAAGTTTTTTCTCTCATTATATCTCATTATATTTGAATTGATAAAATGTCCTGTTGTCTGCTTTTGAATCAAAAATTTCACCTTGAACCACTTCTGGATGTGCCATGGAAATAATTTCAGTATGTTAGTTAATCAAAGAAAATTTACACAAACCTTTTTTTTTAAACTTGTGTAACTAGCTGGACTGTACTGGCAAGATACCTTGTAATAGTTCCAGTTGTAGCATTTGTAATTGATTACAATTTGTAATGAATAATTAATGTGTATGGTTACTATAAATGATGGGGAAACCAGTTATCCCAACTACATTAAACTTAGTTTGAGGAAAATATTGAAAAGCACCTTTGCATAAATTGCCTTGCCTGGAAATGCTGTTACCATACTTTACTGGTGCTTTGGATCACTTTAGTAGTGAAAATGAATAAATTTGCATGTACAACTTTGTCACGAAAGCAGTTTAACCGTGCCTGTGTGAACAGGGAGGTGTCAAACCCTCCCTCAAATCCAGGGTGTTTGGAAGCACTTGTAGCTATCCCTGAAGAAAGGTATATGGATAAAATAAAAAGCAGGAGCGTTAAAGCCTTGTGGGAAATACTGGGGATGCTTTTCAGTCTCTGACTTCCCTGTGAGATGCTCATGGTTATGCTGGGATCTGCCTGCCTGGCAAACTGCTGTAATCTGCTTTCTAGCTTTTTCCTGTGAGGAGGTGTTTAGCTGAGCTGCAGGTCAGCCCTGGCAGGCCTTGCCTGTGGATGTGACCTTTCCAGTGCAGGATGCACACTATGCTACCCTGCAAAATGAGATGGGATCAGAGTGAGAGCCCTTGCTCTTCTTGGCCTTGACTCCCAGTGAAGGCACAGCTTGCTCTGGTGGTTGAGGGAGATTTTCTCTTGAATGAAGTTGTTTTCCTGTCTGCATCACCCGAGACTGTTCCTGGTGATGAAGACGCAGAAGGAAGCACAGAAAAGAAAATTCCTGTTGTTCTTGAATAAAAAGTAACAGCACAACCCCAGCTCCCTCATGGCATGGCCCAAAGAGCTGGAATCATGGATGGTTGTGTGAACTCGTGCTGGAACAGCGAGCAGAGCAAGAGCTGAAACCTCTTCCTTTGCATTACTAAAAAGGTCAACAGCCTCACTACACACTTTGGGGTTAATTTAGGGCTGATTCATCTTTCTCACATGAAGCCTTGCAGCACTGCAAGCTTTGGAGATATCCAAGTTCAGTACCTAAGCACACACTAAACTGTTGTGTTAAACCCAGTGCAGCCCTTTTTATTAGAAGAATGTTGCAGGAATTTTCCTTTCTCTGTACATGGCAGCATTCCTTTGTTGTGGTGTCATAAATGTATTTACAATAAATTGTAGCTAACACAAATTTTCAATACCTATTTTGTTTCTTCCTTGCGAGGGGACATGAGTGATGTATTGCTCAGCAAATCTTTGAAGCTTCTAAAGAAATGTACTTTGATCAGCATCATTCAGGGAGGGTAACTTCTTTCCCCCTCATTAATTCTCTCTTAAATGTGGATTTTAATGAAAAACCTTGAAAAATGCTTTTGGCTTTTTTTTTCTTTTGCCTTCAGTCGGTCATTTATATTCTGCACAGACTAGAATAGCACTGTGGGGGGAGCACTTAAATAGGGAGAAGATATTTGTCATCTGTCACACTCTGAAATTAAACTTTTGATATCGAGTTATTGCCTTAGAAATAACTTCAAAAAATTTACATGCAGAGGAAAGTACATGGTGGGGGAAGCTGTTGAACCAGTTATTGCATAACACTCTGTTAAATCCTCTGTCACTGAGCAGCCTTTAAAAATATTTCTTCATGAATAAATTAAAAAATACATTCATACAATACCCATTTCTCTGACCACTTACGTGGATTTTTTTTCTATTAACAAAATAACAGAGAGGAGGCTGAGATTTCCAGAGCTGCTGCAGAGATTTCTAGTTAGAAATTGATATCAAGTTTTGTTCAGTGCTTGAAAATTCTTGTAGTGCATTTGCATACATTAAGGGGAGAATGGGGCCATGCTCATTAGACAGTTAAGGAATTAAAGCTCATCAGTACCAGTGGCAAGGAGTACAGGATGGAAGTACTGCTATTTCATAATGGCTACAGTGGAAAGAGTATTTGGACCCTGGCATGATCCTTCTGTTTTGTGGGAAGATGTTGAAGGATTATAAATGAGATGAAACAGCTTCTCCACAGGGCTGGGATAATGGAACTGTTCCTGGCTGATGAGTTTAAGACCTCTGAGGGAGAATGATGGACTTCTCCTTCCCAGAGCCAGTTTTATTTCAAAGTGCTGCCTGTTGGTGGTTCTGCTCACTAAACCTGTCATTTACTGCGACAAGTGAGCAACTTGTATTTTTGGTGAAATCAAGTTCTTTGCTTTGTGGTTTGCTCATCCCCCACGAGGAGCCTCTGCTGTGGTGCCAAAGGCTCAGAGGCATTGCCATTCCCTAAAGCAGGGCACAGCAATCCCATTCCCTGGGACTCTGCAGGGAAAGATCTCCTGTCTGCTGCAAGGACAGCAACGAGGGATCACTACCTGGGAATACTGGAAAAGCAGCATTCTGTCAGTTTTTGACTGGCGCTTTCAGAAATAGGAAAGTATGTGGGTTTTCCTAATAACTCCTCCTATTTCTACAACATGATTTATGTTTTTTTCAGATTTATAAGAGTTGAATCTGATTTCTTTTTGAACCAGTCTTTATGGGATGTTTATTGTACAGCCTGAAACTGTCTAAAAGCGTTACTGGATCACTAAACTGATCTCTGGGAGAAAACATTCCTGTATCTACATTAAATACAGCTGTAAAGCTCTGTTAAATCATGTAGTTGTTATTATCTGAGGAGTCTTCTAGCCTAGATAGTCTTCTAGAGTCAGAAAGGCAAATTATTAAAGGAATTGATAATAACTGTATTTTATGAAGTGCTGGTAAATACAAACTGTGCAGGAGTTTGCAGAGAAGCTGGGTCATAATTGTATCATATTCTTTGATATTCAAATTCTGCCACACACCCAGCCCCATTTGTTAGAAATAAAACGGAACATTTAGAAAATATATGGCTAATATGACTGAGGGAAATATATTACTGTGCCTTTTGAGCTACTGAATTTTCTTCTAACCAAAACAATTTCAGGAGAACAAAAGTCCGATCTCCTGGGATATGAGCAATGTGCAGGCGAATGGAAGTTGGACATCACCCACAGTCTTTTGAAACACAAAACTTTGATTCCAGCACTTAAAATCTTAAATCCCTGTTTCATTATTTATTTTAAAGCTGAATACCTCCAGGGAACAAAGATGTTTATTGTCTGAAAGACCCCTACATGGATTATTTTTTTTCTGTTTTGAATCTATAATAGATGGCCTTTGGATGAAATAGATAAACCAGCATTTCTTAAATCACTAACCATACCAAAGGCAGTACAGATCAACATATAAACTGCACAATACCTAAAAAACTTGAACACCAAATTCATCTGCATCTACTGTATGATCTGGGTGAGTTGCTCATTCATGTATTTTATGTAAATTTAACATACAGAATAAATATTGTATGAAATACTTGACGATTGAAGTCAGTGAAGTTTCTTAAGTGGCAATTGCCTTTTTTTATCATTTGAACGCTGCACTTTTAAAATAAAGACAAGGTAAACAAACACAGAAAGAGGGGAAAACCCCACCCAACAGAAAACCTCAGTCCCAAACCTTTTTTTGCCTTTTTCCTCCATCAGAGTAACACTTTGATTGCCCAAACCTCCCCAGAGAAGTCCCCAGCAGATCCAGCTGTGTCAGTGAGGACTCCTGTGTGACACTGAGGCAGAGGCACTGCCAGATGGGACATGGCACAGTAACCCTTTCATCATCAGCTCTGCTGGTCTCTCATTCCCCCAGGTGAGGTCAGTAATGAAGGGAGGGCATCAGGCACCTCAGCTCCGCAAACACAACAAAGGGGAGGATTTTAAATAACCACCTATAATTTTATGACCAAGCAGAGAAGCAATGTTGTCTGTTTAGTGCCTACAACCCTTTTCTAGCTCCAAGAGGCACTCAAGGTGCCTGGGGTGTCACTTATTTCACTGCCAGTAATTTTGATAAAAGCACCAGGTTTGCACGTTTGAAAGTCTAAGTGCTGTGGGGCAGTGTTTTCAGCTCACATTTCCAGTGAGGTCTTGTCTGAGAGACAGAAGAACCTCTTTAGAAGAACTTCTTTGACTCATTGGATAGAACAAAGGAAGCCATCACTTGCTAATTTTCAGCTGGCCACCCGAGAGCTGCCAGTGGCTGTGGCACTGAGAGGGTTTGCTGCCTGTCTGTCTGACAAACAGAGCTCACACGTTGGCTGTCAGGCTTGTTTTGTAATGCTGTAATTGCAGATACTGAGATCCTGGGGAATTATAGGGAGAATGAGATGTATTTCACACTGTAAGCTAAACTTGGAATAATACTGCACTTGTGAAAGGTGGGAGCAGTGAAGGTGGAGTAGAGTCTGTACCACTGCTGCAGGGGGGTTTAGGAGAAGAAAAAGCCCTGAAAGCAACCATTAAATTAAAACAGCAGTGATTTCTCCTCCTTCCATGGTGATGTATTTTCCAAGTATCATTGGGGTTTCTTTCCTGTCGGCCCCTCTGTCTCTCAAGTGTTGTGATTCCATTTCTCCACCAGCTTGAACTGCAGCTGGACAGTTCATTACTGGCTTTTTGCTAATGCCACACTCATTCCATATTCAGTGTTAGTAAGCTTTGTCCTGGGCTGCCAGAGCCAAGTGGAGCAGGGTTTTGAGGTTTCACCCACCTCACAAGATGGAAGCATGGCCAGCAGGACACTTTTCCTCCTGGAGACGTCCTAACACAGCTAACTTTTATTTATCCCTGCTTCACCCAAAGCTCTGCCACCTTTTGTATATTACCAGAAGTGTTATACTTGATTCAGAATCTCTATCCATGCTAATTTCAATAAATTCAATTTGTTTTGTTTACCTTAAGAAACGTTACTCTAATGTAATGCTGTATAGCAGCAGCATTTGAGGATATTTAGAAAGCAGAAAGAAATTCAGTGGTGGTGCAGCAGCCATGTTACTGGAATTTATTGTAAATTGAAAAACACAAACAAACCTGACTGAGCTACAGTATTAATTTTGGCTTTGCTGAGTGTCATTCTAAATACTGCTGCTAACTAAAATTTAACAAAATCTCTAAGATCTTATGGTGATCATTTTCTGTATTTATATAAATGTGTGTTGATGGATGACATATTTTTCAGCCTGATCCTCATGAATTTGTGCATCGAGATAAGAATATCTCATTCCAGCCTTTGTAAATCTCATTTAAGGTATCTTTTGTGAGCTCCAGAGTCACAGAGTAGTTTGGGTTGGAAGGGACCTTCAAGACCATTCCGTTCCAGTCCCCTGCCATGGGCAGGGACACCTTCTTTATCCAGTGGCTGAAAAGGTACAAATCAAAGAAAGGAAATAATGGAAAATCTTAACCGTCCGACTGCAAGGGTGCACATATTGAGTAGTGGAAAATCCTGCGAGTGGAAAAGCTCTTTTTAGGTGTTGGAATAATTGTACATTGCTCGAAACAGGCCTAGAACAGTTTAAACAGTTATTAAAGAGTGTTGCCAGATTTTATCACTGCAGTCATGCATATAGATCAGTGATCCCTGAGCAGCACTGCAAAATGTGTGAATGAGGTGCACTTGCTAAAAATAACCCGAGTGCTGCTCCTAATTGCCACGGAATCCTGGGGAAATGATACCATTTCAGCAGCACAAAATTGACTTCAAACATTTGACTGCAGCATTACACGTGGGTTTGTAAGAAATGATAGAATATTTGCTAGTCCTTGGTCATCAGCATTTAAAAAATAAAGCAATCACCATCAGATTCAACTGGTTCTGTTCTTTCCTCACTTGTAAGAAGCAGCGATGGGTTCTGGTTGTGTGGAAACACCTGGTAGGGCTCTGGGCTGGTGGAGGCTGGAATTGCTCTGCCTTACATTGCAAAGCCACTTAAGCAGCCCCAAAAATAAAGAGAAGTATCTCGGAATTTGTTTTTAAAGAAAATAAAAAGTTCCCAGGAGGTTTGGCAACAGCTGAGCATCCCAGAGTGTCCCAGAGCTGACTGACAGAAAAAACCTCTTTTCTTTCCCTCCCTTTTTAGAAGATTCTTGTAATACTTAAGTTTCCCTCATGCCTTTGTACCCCAAACAGAATTTGTTTTCTTTTTCATAGGAAATGGGTTTGTTGATGAAGAGCCTGCCACTGCCACCTCTGTGACTCTTCCAGATTTTTAGGATATTGGAAAAATGGGAACTTATCTGTTCTTGTGTCTTCAGTTTGGGAAGGTGAAACCTTTCCCTAATCAAAACCAGTCTTAAGAATCAATAAGCCTTTTTTCTCTCTAGCAAATTCTTTGATTATCCATTTCTTTATGGTTATTCATATTTTTAGCCAGCTGCAGCAAATGACTGATTTGCAGGCACACTGAATTTCTGCTCCAGCAAGGGTTTTAAGCTATTTAGGGGAACGAATGAAGCACAAAGGTTTTTATTTAACAATAAATTTTGTATGACTTTAATTTTTTTCATGAGTGACTGGCTTTCTTACATCAAACTCCTTCACAGGGAATTTTACAGCAATATGTAATACCTTTGATAACTATAATTTTCTAAAACTCTGGGAATGCCAGATGAAACAATAAATAAATACTGATCTCGGTGAGGTTTAAGTAATCCCTGATTAAAGTAAAAATTCATTTAAAAACTAGCATTGCTTACTCCTGGACTCTGGTTTTGTTATCTTTCCCAGGCTGAAAATGTTGAGTCCTTATAGAGTCAGAGAAATATATCGAGAATACCGATGAGACATTTATTTTAATTTATCACCCCAGTGTTTGAGCACTTTTATGTTATCCTCTGAATTTATACTCAAAATCAATCTCACAGAAGTGGGAGAACTTTACTGCTGAGGCAAAGAGAGGCAGGAGGTTTAAGGACATAGCTGTACTGCTGGGCACAAACTGTTTTTATAGCCTAGTCCTCCAAGAGTCGGTGTTGGAACTGGTATTTCAGTCAGGACAGAGCCAAGTGTTCCCATCCCTGACTGCCCCAGTCCTGGGCTGGGAGTCTCCTTCTCACTCATTTAATTGACTTTGCCCCATTTCCGTCTTCTCTGATAGAAATCTTCTGACTTGTACTCCAAAGCTCTGGCATTTAGGTATTTTCCCCTGATGTGTCTCCTTGTTTGCTGTTTGTTTCATTCCTGAAGTTACCTGCTGATTTTTGGCAATGGTATCCGATACACTGATTGCATTGTCAGCTCCTGGAGAAGATGGACTTGCTTTTTGCTCAGCTCCAGCATTGGGTGCAGTTCAGAATGAGAGAGCTCTGGCTTTTAGCTGTTTTCTTGTATTTCCACAATGGGGAATCTCTGGAATAAATGTGCTAAAGTGATGTTGGTAGCCCAGGTGGTGGAACAAGATGTTTGGCTTGCAACTCCTGCAAGCACTTCTGTTAGCAAAGGATGGCAGAGTGGTATTTTTATCACTTGTAGTACTTACATGGCACTTCCATCAAGTGGGTTAGGCTTTTTTTTTTTTTTTTTTTTGGCCAGATTTCAGTTTAATTCATGATCTGTCACCTCCCTAACTTAGGTTTGGCTCTCAAAGAAGTTATGTTGTCCTTTTAATTTCCATCCCGCGTAGTTGCTCAGCGGAACCCAGAGAATCCAGGAACTGCTTTTTGGCTCTTAATAGCACAATGTCCATTCCATTTGTGCATCCCTCTGTGATGCTCCAAAGTGCTTTGAGGAGTGAGGAGAGGAATTGCTGTCCAATCTCTGTCCTGCAGCTCTGGGAGGGCTGGCACTGCTGTGTTCCTGCAGAAATCTGCTGGCTTAGCGTGAGGGGTCGTGTTTAACGAGACTGCTTGGCAAGTTGTGTCTTGATGAATGCGCTGCACACTGCACTCTGTCTCTGCTTACTTCAAACCATCTCCAGAAGGGGTTGAAGGAGATTCTTTGTTGAAAATTTAATCCTCCGGTTCATTCGCGAGCCAGAGGTACCTATGTGTTTGTCCTGATGTAAATCTTAGAAGAGATGTTTGTTTTCATCTCCAAAAGGAAGGAAGGAAAACTATGATGTGCCTTGATTAGTACATATATTCATTTAGTACACATTTTTCCTTCAAGATATTTGATTCTGAGAAAAAATGAGGTTATCAGTTCTGTTGAATACTTGTAGACCTGAATGCTACTACAATAATTATAAGTGGCAACAAGTATGAAAGCTTTTGTGTGCATTTTTTTTCCTGCAATTAAGCAATATTTAATTCTTCAGTTCTGTTGAAAGATGTATAGTATTTTATTTTTTTGAAGGTGTGCTAGACTTTGTTTTTTTAAGGCTCACTTTAAAATTTCTTATTATGGTGTAACACAGAAGAGACAAGATTAAATTTATTAATTGTGCAATAATCCCATTTGGATCTAAATGAAAGCAGCTGCTTTTTAATGATTGAACTGCCTTTTCCTTTGATTTTACATTCATTATATCCAGTCAATATTTGTATTTCCAAAGTGTGAGCTGTTTTTTTTCTTTTTTTTAATCAGGTCTTGTGCGCTGTGACACAAAGATCTCTCCATCTTGTGCGTTCATGGTAAGCCTGATTTCCTCCTGTTATCCATGTTGTCATTCCAGGGATTATTATATTAAGGGGATATTATGTTATATTAGCAGTCAATCATTTGAAATGATCATAAACACATGGACGTGAGTTTAGTCTTTGTTTTCTGCTGAATTAGTGGCAAATCTCCAGTTTTCTACAACATCCAGTGTGAGATGAATTTTAAGAACCTGTGAAGGATCGGATAAAGGTTTCAATGGTTCTTTTCAAAATTGCAGACAGGGCAGGATGTGGCCCTTTTTGGAGTTTGAAGTAAAGCAGTGGCACCATAATTCCTGGCATGAGGAGATCTGCAAGGAGTAATACAAAAATCCCCGCCTGGGTCCAGTGAATCCTGTTTTGTCCTGGCTCCAAATCCTCAGGCTCTTTAGCTATGCTAAGGAATTCTCTGTGGCTGCCAACTTTTTGGCACTTCTTAAAATAACTCAGTTAAATATATTTCATAAACTTATTTTTTATCGGCAGAAGAAGCCCCAGTGCTTCTCCTCAGCAGCACATGTTTCTTCTCTTCCTCTTCTCCTCCAAATATTAGCAAATCACTCCTTTTATTATGATATAAAAATGAACCAGCTTTTGAGATTAGGCCTCACATTTTCACATTTATCAAATAGTGTCCTACTGTGTCCTGCTTTTTTTTTTTTTAGGGGTTAAGTGGCAAGCACCTTCTGTATTTCTCGATTTACTGATATATATTTTAAAATTAATTTTTTCCCTCATGATTTTTACTGGAAGTAGCTGGAATCCTCATGTGGTTCCACAATTTTTTTTCTTTTTTCCCCCTTCTTTTTTCTTTTCTTTTTTTTTTTTCTCCTAAATTCTCCCTTACCATCCAAAGGATGTTTGAGCTGCTTGATGACCTCCACCTCTGACAGCAGGAGTTAATAAACAGCTTTCCCTCACTGATGGGATTAGGGATGTCAGAGGGGTGGCCAAGGCTTTAAGGGACACAGATTTTTAATCTTCTTCCCTAGTTCCCCTCAGTCAAGTCAGCCATTGGAAATCTGCCTTATTAAGCTGTCAGGGTAATCAATAGACACATTCAGCTGAGTTTCCTGCTATTTCTGAGAGTCATAAATGTGCTGCAGCTCCCTGAAGGAAAGTGCTCAATCCTAGGATACCCATTGGCATTTCAATCATCATCCCCTCTTCCCAGGGGGATCCTTTGCCTTTCAGGGTCGCCAGCAGTCCCTGGTGAGGATTTCTGGGAACTTTAGTAGATCATGACCAAGGACAAACCCTTGCTCAGTTGTACATCACATTTAATTACTCAGTGCTCTGCAATGAGAGATGATGCAAGAACAAGAGTTTAACATCTGTCAGGTCTTTTAATGCCAACATTTCTTAATTCCCCCCCACCTTTTTTTTTTTTCCTTTGTGTTGTTTTCTACACTTTTCACACATTCTAGCAGCGTTTCCATGTAATGCATGACTGTTTCCCACTGTCTCCTGTACAACATGGTGACATTTGGAGCAGTTCTGCAGGTCCTTGCTGGAGGTTTGGAAAGGCTGTGAGGATCTTAGCACTGACTCTGAATTTAATTAATCTGGGAGCCCCAGAGGGACAGTTAATGACTCCATTAATAACTTAACTTTCTCATACTCTCAGGTTTAAAATATTAGACCAATATTTTGAGGTAGCATAGGAGAGTCCTTCATTTTGGAGTCCATCTAGCAGGAATCCTCTGCGAGCTTTGCATGAGTTCTCTGAAGCACAGGTTGATAATTTTTGATACCACAGTTACTGCATAGGGGACCAAGCTTGGCATTGCTCAGCTAAAATATTTTTTATAACAAATACAATAGACTGTTGTCATGTCAAGGGCTTAGAGTTAAATTTTACCAATGCAAATTGCTTTTGAGTCTGACACTGTTATTGTCTGTCTTTTTAAAATACATTTTATCAAGGCTAGCAAAAACCTACAGATGAATTGAGCTATAACTTTTTCTGATTATGATGGAAAAAACCATTTCATGATGTCCAATCTTTCTGTAATGATTTTGAGAGGGAGAAAATTATGATTAAAACAGAGTGTTAAAAATTCTGCCCACAAAATACTCTGTGAAAAGGAATTGCAAATCTCCAGGCAGAAAATCTTTATTGCCAGATAAAATTGCTTGGGGCTTCCCTTTGTTTCTAATTTATATTCACAATAATAAATGAGGATGAAGTAGCAATCAGAGAGATCAATTAAAACTATCAGTACAACTGGTTTTCAAGATGAAAATCAGCTCCCAGTTCATACTTTTGAAAATACTGCAGCACAAGTTTTGTATTTGTATTCTATTGGCAAAGAGTTCTGTCCTGTGTGACAAATAGAAATGGCTTGTCAGGGAATCGAGGGTAAGCCACACTTCCACATCATAAATGCACAGTTAATCTTTTGTTATCCAATATCTGTTCACTCGAGAGGACACTGAACTTTTCAAAAGAGTTTTATCAGGTTACAGCTTCCAACGTGGCGTAAACCCAATGGAGCTTTCTTTGTGCAGTCCTTGGTTTCTTTGGGGATCCCCATGGCACCCCGGTTTGGACCTGGGATTATCATTCCCCTCCTGATCAGTGTGGTTTGGGGACTGTGATGGCTTGGACTCGTTTGTCATCTTGTGTCTGCTGTAAAGTTTTATTGGAATTCTCTTGCAGAATGCAGTTTATATTGCTGACTACAGCGGGAATAAAGCATAGGTGAGGCAGGGAGTGATTCCTCTACTGCATATTCCCCTTGCTGCGTCCCTTCCTGTATCCCAGGAAGGTTTCTTGTGGCAGGATGGGGCTTAAAAGTGACCTTTGAAAAACTGCAGTGTGTAAGTATGAGTTGTGTGACTTCTGCAGAGATGGGGCTTTGGATTGCAGGTGTTCATAATTAGATTAAATTACAAAGTAGATCAAGCCAATGAAGGAGGCATGGAAAACTGATCGAGGGCTTATCAAATTAGCTAAGTAGAGCAATTATTCAGACAGCCCTTAACTGTTTGATTTCTGTTTTTTAATTATCATCTGGAGCAGTTTGCTTTCAGCTTGCATTAAAGAAGGCTTTGAGTGCAAAATGTTGGTGAGACACTTCCCTTGTCTCCTTGTCTCCTTGTCACCTCCATGTCTTGGGGAGTGTCAGCGATGTGGCACCACTTCCAAGGATCCTCTGGCATTCCCAAGGCACAGAGCTGTAAATAAAATGATTTTGAAAAAAAGTATTCAGCATTCTCTGTGAAAATACCAACAAAAATACTGACAGTGGACATGGGATTTTATCTAAGCAGTAAATTGTCAGTAAAAGTGATCACTAGGTAGTTCTTCAGACCTTATGGTTGCAGTATGGTAACAATTATCTTTGAGGCATTTAAAAGCACCTTAGAATGATGGTTTTAGCAACTTGTTTATTATTTCTAATTGAGTTAATTCAGTTTGGAGGGTTTCACACATTTTGACAGAAATTTGTTGCTTTTCTGATTCCATTTGAAAATGATTTGGTATTTTTAGATTGTCTTTTCCTGCCTTTCACTGCAGGAATAAAAGAAAAGGTTCCATAAAATTATCCCAAGAATACTTTTCCTTGTCTCATTTCAGAATAAGCCTCTGTGGTAGCTGTCAGATTTAGCCCTGACAAATTGGCCTAAGGCCCCGTAGTGTTGACATGAAACAGGGAGCAGAGATCTCTCTCCAGACAGGACCTTCCCAGTTCCCTTTTCCTTCTGTTCAAGAGGTCAAATAATTTCTTTTCCCACATTCACAATGAGTCCTAAAACACATCTGAAAATGGAGAAGAATGGAAATTAGCACTTCTGCCTCCAAAACAGAAGAAAGATGATTTGATGAGAACAAGACCTTCCTTCAGATCTCTCTAAATACTGAGCTGCCTCTTGTGTAGAGGTTACATATAGGTTTAAGATCATTCCTTGTGCCTTCCTTTAAAAAATACCCAATGAACATTCTGGCACATTACTTTGGGCATTTATATTTAGGAATCTTATCACAACGTAAAATGCTGCCGTAAAACTGGTTTCTCCTCTCTGTAAGTCCTCAGCCATTTTATCTTAAATATCCAGAAATTAAAATCTTAACCAGGGTTATCAACTTGGGCCAAGCTTTGAAATTCTTTTTAAACATTTTGAGTGATATTTTTCATGCCCTTAACACTGGGTACTTCAAACCCCAAAATGTCCTATGCTTAAGAGTTCTTTTGAAAACTACAGAATCCTTGAACAGCTGAAGATTAAGAGAAGGTTTTTGGGTGTCTGTTTCAGGATTTTTTGTAGATTGATCACCACATTTGCCTTAGGAAGATAAAGGATAGATCTAAAAGCTGTTGCCTGAGATGTGTAAGCTGCATTTTTTTTTTCCATCTCTGGAAAAGTAATCTCTGATTTTTCTGATGAATTTCTGTCTCTTGCCTTGATTTTTGAATCACTGAAAATAAGACATAACTTCAATTTTAACCAATATGGGGAAACTGCTAAAAGAAGCCTGTAAATAGGAGTAATTAACACCCACCTCCAGTGTTTCCTTTTTCTGCTTGTTTAAATACAGAATTTCTAGGTCTAAAAATGTGAAAATAATTCAGACAACATACATGTGCTTTCAACGTGCTTGAATCCAATCAGTTATTCCTTGGGAAGGCTGGAGGGCTGTGCTAAACATGATCTAAATTACTCTGGTAGTGACACAAACCCAGAAATTCTTTCGGTGTTTATCTGGAGCCTCTGAACAAGTCGAGGATATCTGGATGTTACTGATAAATGGATCAATAGAGAGGGAGGAATGATGGATGAGCTGTAAAGCTAAACATTGCTCCTGAAGAGCTTGAAACTATGCACAACACTGGAGTGCAAACTCGAGGAGGAGACTTTGCTTTGTGGAGGCTTGAATTTGTTAGTTCTTTTATCACTCTGTCAAACATAAGCTGACAGTGTTTTGCTCTTAAAATGCAGTCTTTGAGGCAAAATGTTTCTTGTGGTGTCGGTGTCAAGGTCTAAAGCCACTACTAAGACATGATCTCAGTTAATAAACCACAAATGCTGGTGAGCTGGAAGCTCTGTTTGTGCATTCACAGTCTGGCGGTGTTCCGTTCATTGCACCGCTTGGTGAAAAACAAGCTGCATTTCCCTCCAAGCAGCTTCCAGCCCTGTGAGGCTGCACACATCGGGAATGCTGGCAGCACAGTTCAACAGCTTATAGGAAATGGCACTGAGGAATGAAGGCCAGGGTCAGAATTACCTGTTAGGTGTTTGTGGCGGTTTCACTCCCGGTGAGGTTGGTGCTCACAGCTCTGCTCCGGGGGAGCCCCAAACGCTGTGCTGTGTGAGGGGCAGAGCAGAGCCAGAGGCAGCTCCCAGCAGGTTTTCAGGAGGATAAGAGCTCTCTGGGTGGAGCTGGGCTGTTCTGGTGCAGGTTTGGCCTCTTGCAGGTGAGAGCTGGGCTCTGCCAGCTCAGAAGTGCTGCTTGGTCGGAATCGCAGTGTCTCCTGCCTGTGAACCAACACAAGGCTCATTTGGACAACAGGTAGCGCTCAGCATGGTTAAGTGCTTGGAAACTCAGATTTCTCCCAGCCTCTCCCCTGGACATCTGAGAGAGCTCACTGACTGCTGTTCCACAGGGAGCTGTAGCTTTCTCTTTGATGCAGAAGGAGCCTGGTCATGAATTTGAAACTACTTCTGCCCTTTGAGTTTTTTCCCCAATGATGTAATAAAATGTTTAAAGTATCAGCTTGAAGAAAAGACTTGAGAGCCATAGGAATAGGGAGAGAAATCAAATTATGCAATAATAATTACATTTATGATGTTCTTTTCATTTCATTGACTCTCTGTCTATGTCCCACTGGTGGCAATGTTCTCCTACCATTCCAAGTAGTAAAGCTGGAAAAGAGGTGATACATGAATGGTAGTCAGGAGTTATAATCCTTCTGTTTCATTTCCTATAGCACATTATTTGCAATTTTGTTTAATGCTTATAATATAAGTTTGGTGTAATGGTTTATTATCCCATGGTCATGTATTTCTAAACTTATTTTCACAATAGCTTGTGTATCACACAAAGAATGTATTTTTCTCAGGATGCTTAATCAAGGTCATTGTTATTTTTTGTTTGATAGTTGGGTTTTTCCTTCCTCATGAAGTGTATTATTTCTCTTTGAGAACCTTCATGTCATGCTGTATTCAGTAAAAGGAAGGTAGAATAAAATCCCTTTTTTTAGTGGTCTGAGATTCACAGCATGAATACATCTATTTTTATTTTTTTTAAACTTACTGTTTTCTATCAAGTAAGAATACTTTTACATTTGCCTAAATACTGCATCAACATTTCCAGCAAAATAATTCTTTTCCTCAAATTTCCCATTTAATAAAATACAGCCTCTTTGAACTCCACAGACCTCACCATCTGTTGCTCAATTTTCACTCCATAAAATTTTGCTGACATCTGTTTAATCAAATATATTTTTATAGTCATGGAGAAATTTAGTTCAAACTTGATATTATTCTGTTCCTATACGCCAAACAGAAAATATGAAAATAATGAGCAGGAACTTATGGGAGAGGAGAGGGAAACATGAAAGTGGAGTCTGTTAGCACTTAGGGCAGCCCTTGGACCTGGAAGAGACGTTCCCAGTGGTCCCCAGGGTATGGAGCTTGGTGTTCCCTCAGATCCTGCTTTCCCTTGGCCAAACCTGGCTGTTCACATGGCTAGAGTTTCAGAGCAGCTGCTGGGATTGGCTTTGGAAAGCCAGGACTGAGCTGATCAGGTTTGACCAGGCTGCCTTCATTCCATGTGCCCATTCCATTCGCTGTGCCCATCCTTGTGCTTTCTTCCTTTATCCCTTGGTCCAGGGGAGGTAATTCCCCCAGGAGCTTTGGAACTCCTCTCTTGCAGGCAGGACACACCTGGATGGAGTTCAGGAAGGCACAGAGGGAGGGGAGGCAGATGTTCTTCTTGGATTCATCTCCCGTTGGTTCTCCAGGGCTCATGCTCTCTGGATTCACTGTTTCCCACCCAGCTTTGTGGTGCTGAGGTTTGTGGGTGCTCCCAGCGCCACTGCAAGGGATGTTGTGGTTGTTATCACTGAGCCCTTCCTTTCAGGCTGGTTTTCCAAAGAAAACAAGGCATCTGCAATTGCTGGCTGTCAATCTGTTGATTTGGTTAGCTGTCAAGCTTGATTAGGGGATTTCCATCAGGACTGTGCTCTGATAGACCCTTCCTGTCTCCCATATGGCATTCCAAATTAACATATTTTTAAAACAACAGTTTATAACATTCGATAACCAAATAGCTGTCTTTGTTCCTGTTGGTTATCACCCGTTTCTGTCAGTTCTCTTGGTGTGTTAAGGTACAATATGTTGGACCACATATCCCTGATTTTGGAGAAGCCAAGTGTTGTGGCTTTTCTTGTGTTTATTTTCTCCGTTGCTATTGGGGTTGGTGTACAACTTCCAGAATGATTGAGCTGTTTATGGCAGATTTATATTGTTTTGCTTGGAAACTGAATTGATATTTACAACTGAGTAATAAATTTGGAATATTGGTTTTTAATTGAATCTGCAGCAGAATATGCTGATTAACTTGAATTTAATAATGAAGAGCAATGCATTTTGAATTTTTCATGGAAATCCCATTATCTGCACATGTAGTATTTATTAAATTGAAATAATCTCATATTTAAAATAATATTTTGTTCCCTTTCCTGAAGAAGAAAGTCAAGTTATTGTTGTTGATTTTACTGATTAGGTGGACAAAATCAATTGAGATGAAACATGAGGATCATTTTGTAATACTTAGAGCCCTTCCCTAATTCTTTATGCTCCAAGACACTATTTATCTACCTTTAAGTTTGCTTTATTCAGGGTCATTTATTAAGGTATGCTTGAAAGAAAAACATCTGGAAGAATTCTTTGGTTTGTTTAAAAACCTCAGTTTATTTGGAAGGAAAACATCTCAGCTGCTCTTTCCAAAGCCTTGAGAGCAAAGTGAAAGCAAAGCAGAGATGCCAATGTTTATTTCTTTGGAGTTTTCTGATGGCAGATTACGAGGTGGGAGTTTGTTTTCTGGCCATTTTGCAGATTGTTTATGGTAATGAACATGCTGTGTAAGTTTAAACTCAAATTATAAGCAGAGGAGGTTTTGGCTGGATGTTAAAAAGCAAACACACTCTTTGTTTTGTGGCCGATAAAATGAGATTGCCCTCGTGTTTGCTTAATAATGAGATCAGCAAGCTAAAGAAAACCATCCAGTCTCTCAGCATGATGTATGTGTGCTGCTCCTTCAGAAAATATTAACGGAGAGTATTGGGATTGATTTTGGATGTTTGTGTGGCTGTGAAGCTTTGCTAGGACTGGAAATGCAAACCCTGCAGTGCAGCAGTGCTTTTCAGCCTCGGATGGGGATCTGACTGTGGGATCACCTGGCAGCTCCACCCAGGCTCTGCTGAACGTCAGGGAGACAAATTCTGATTTTTTCTTTCTCAACTCTATCTTTCACTGGTATTTAGAACCACACAAATTAAACTGAACCATGACAGGAAAATCTGCTGGGCATCAGGTATAAACTCGGGCGTCCAATTGACGAAGAACCAGAGGAATAACCTTTCCCACTGTCTAGGTCTTGTCCCCAGCCCAGGCACTCGGGAGGGTCCTGAAATGTTTCTCCAGTGATAGAATGGGCCGGTGCAGGAGTGATTCCCGCGGTGCAGCTGATCACTCTCCCCCTCAGCAGATCCCTGCTGCTGCTGCCAGAGTCACCGAGGGAGAGCTGGGATGTGCTGCATTGCAGGTGCAGGAATTCGGTTCTGCTCCACTTCTGCTCTGCTCCAACTCCAGCTCACCCCAGCTCTTCCCTTACTCTGCTCTAATCCAGTGCTTGCTCTGCCCTAATTCCAGATCTTCTATTCTGTTGAAGATCACAAAGAAATCTTGGAGTTACATGTACTGTGCTGGTAACCTTCTACCTGGGGAAGGAGAAAATGGAGTAAGAATTGCAATGAAAAAGCAGCTGATTCGGGGAGGAGTTTTTGGTGTGGTGTTTGGTTGTGGTTTTCTGTTTGTTGGGCCTTTTTTTTTTTTTAGTTTGACAGTAGAAGAAGCTATCCTGTAGAAACTTTCAGAGAGTCAAATACTGCAGCAATCCACAGGTAGAAGGAGTCCAAACAGAACAGTAAGCTCCTGGCACCATCCTTGTCTCAGTGATAAGCAGTGGGACGAGGTGTTTATTCCATGTTCCATGGTGAAGCTCTTTAAGATTGTTCTGAGACAGGAATCCTGGGATAGAGGACTTTTTGATGTGGTTTGAGGTAGCAATACATGGAATGTCACCAATCCTTGCATTTCCAAAATGCCAGCTGAGAAGCATAAGCAGATAAGGGAAACCCAGAATATTTCAATAATAAACACTTGGGTTTATTTTAGGATAGTTTGAGGGAGATGGCAAACAAGCAGAAGGAACACCATGATCCAGCAATCCTGACTGTAAAAACTTTCAGCTTAGAAAGATAAATTCCCATTTCCTTAAGAATACGGGCTATCACAATGAGAGGATAAGATATATCATGAATTAAAACCTAATTAGAAATAAGAAATAAAGTGGGGGAATTAAATGGCCTATTACTTATGCTGCAAAAGTGCTTTTAGGATGCCCTGGGGATTGAGGCTTTAATGATGATTTGTTAGTGAATTGCTGAAGTTAAGAAAAAACTTCAGGTTTCACTAGGATTCTCTTCCTGCCACTGCAGAATTTTCCCTGGAACAGTGCATTTCAAGGTTTTTCTTTTCAGATATTCAAAACAGACACTTTAATGATTGTTCTTGTAATTTAACTCATTATTCTTGCTTTTGATCTTGGACAATTTTTAAACATGCCCTCTGCATTTTGTATTCGTGTAATCAGTTTGTTTGTTTGTTTGGTTTGTTGAAGTCTATTTTCTCTCATCTTTTCTTAACCAAGAGCCTGTTTTTAGTCTTGGTGAGTTTGGGGTTAAAAATGTGTAACCATCTTCTTCCCATGGCATCCATGCAGTGCAGGATTATATTCAGTGCCACACAGTGATGCAGGAAGTAAATTACTGTGAGAAATTGTTTCTGGGTGCTACTGTCACTACAATTTCATTTTATTTTGATTGTTGCTTTGCCATGACATGAGTGATCTCATTCTGGGCTTTGGCAGTAATTTGGCTTGAACTTCATTAGGCAGAGGGAAATGCCCTTTCAGTGATGGAGAGATTCCATCTTGCTGAAATAACAAATGCTAACCGTGCACTGCCCAGATGTTTCTGTGACACATCTGTGCCCAAAGATGGCAACCTGTGACTTCCTTAGGAGGCTCTTGGAACAATTTTTTTTTGAGGAAAACAATGGTAATGGAGTGTCAAACCTCTTGGCTACCAGAAATATGTTTTCTTCCCCCCTCAAGTTTAAAAACAAACCCAGTGTCTTGATTTCCATGCTACATAGCTTTGCCAGGTTCTGGAAGAGTCTTCAAACAGTGCCTCCAACACAAGAAATGTTGGAGCAAGTCTGGGGGAGGCCACGATGTTGGTAAGGACTGGAGCACCTCCTCTGTGGGAGAGAGGCTGAGAGAGCTGGGAATGTTCAGCCTGGAGAGCAGAAAATTGTGCAGAGACCCCACTGCACCTTCCAGGATCTGAAGGGGCTACAGGGAACCAGAGAGGGACTCTTTGTCAGGCACTGGAGCAACAGGACAGGGAGTAATGGGTACAAACTGAAAGAGGGGAAATTTGGGGTAAATATTGGGAAGGAATTCCCTGTGAGGCCCTGGCAACAGGGTGTCCAGAGAAGCTGTGGCTGCCCCTGTATCCCTGGAAGTGTCCAAGGCCAGGTTGGACAGGGCTTGGAGCAACCTGGGATAGTGGAAGGTGTCCCTGCCCATGGCAGGGGTGGCACTGGATGAGCTTTAAGGTCCTTCCAACCCAAATCATTCCAAGATTCCAAACAGAAAGAGGAGTTCTGGGTAAGCTTTTTATTCCTCCTGGTTCTCTGTTTATTGCTGGAGGTCCACGCTCAAGCGTTAGTGGGGTGAACTCTATGGGGTGGCTGAACCCTGGGGTAATAAAACCTCCCACAAAAAACCAGGCATGGCTCGGTTGGGGTGCACTAACTTTGGAGTATTAGAGAATTTGGAGAATAAAATGGCATATCTGCACGAAGAAAATAGAATTTAGTTCTGGTTTTACTTTCAAGTTGGCAAATTTCACCTCGAAATGGCACACTGACCCTGTTGCATTTGCTTTGTTGAAGAACCACATGAAAAACCAGGTAGCAAAACCATGGAGTATATAAGGAAGATAAATGAAGCAAAGAAATTAAAGCAGTTACTGTCTCTGGGCTTAACTTGGTCTATTTCTAAAATATAAAAGTTTGCAGAATGGTCTTACTCTTTTTTGTTTAATTTTCCACCCCAACTTTGGCCGCAACTTTTTGTCAGATTTGACACAAATCGCAGAATAGTTTTAAATACAATAATTATTTTCAGATGAGGTAACTTTTATGGAAAGATATTTCCAATTTTTATGTTTCATGGCTGATTTTAAAACTTTGTGTTAAAAGTGAAGTTTAAAATATATGCAAAAATATTAAGTCTCGGTTTTCTTTATAAAGTTAATCCAAGGTAAAGTTAATGGAAAGTATTCACTTTACACTTAGGTGTGGAAGAGAATGGGAACAGTTTTATTTTTTTCTATAAGTAGTAACTTCATAGGATTATAATGTCATATTTCTTCATAATACATAAGTGCTTTTACTCCTACATGTACTTTCACAAAATGTAAATTTAGTGAGTCACAGTTAAAGTACAAAGGCACTGGGAGTTAGAAAGATTATTTTGCTTTATGCAGCAGAAACCATTATTTGGTATCAAGCCTCAAAACTTTTAAATCATCAAAGTTATAAAAGTGTTGCAATAATTATAGTAAATAATATGAATAAGCTACTCAGTTGATACCTAAATTTAGTTTATGCAGAGAATTAATAGACATTTTTGTTTTACATTTGTAGAATAATTTTAATTAGAGGCAATTAAGTAGAATTACATTACTCCAAAGTAAATTGCTGCTTTCCAAATGTCTTTAAATCTCCTTATATTCCATTAGTAAGTGAAAGCTTACAGTAATTAAAGTTTGACCTGTTTATATTCTATAGGAAGAGCTAGAAAGGAGTTCAGGGAACCTTTCCATGTGGAAGGGTTTTACCAGATTGCAGACTGCTCTGATTCCTCCTATTTGGAGCATTTTTTCTCCAAAGCATTTGGTATTGCTGCTGCTGGAGCCAGGAGAGATAATTAAATGGACAACTGATAAAGCTCTACTTCTAAATCTCTCCTAAATCTCTAATGGTGCTTCTGGTGGTGGCATTGTCTTGATGTTTTATGTGTCTGATATTTCAGCTGGAGCAAATATCTGAACCACAAAAGGCTCCTCTAAATGTCTGCACAGGAAAGGTTCCTGCTGAAATTTTTACAGCATGGTTATAGCATTGCCTATGTTGTGTCCCACATTCAATTCCTTCCTTTTCCATTACCATTTGAGCAGCTTGCTTTTGCCATAAATACTTGTAGGAACAGTCTGGGGACAAAGCAGTCCCTCTAAAGCCTCTTTCTGTGCCTTGTGACTCAGCCATAGATCTTTAAGAGAAACTCAGGATTTTGTTCCGGAACAGCATCCCTGCCTGTGAACAATGAACATAAATTAGTAGGTGGGATATTTGGAATTCACTTTTATGGCCTGAATGACTGGAAAGAAATGAATTGGTTATCCAAAAGCCGTGGAGAGCAGGAGTAACTCCTGCTGCCAATAGTAATTACAGCACAAACAGGTCCTTGCCAGTCCCACGGGGAAGGGAGCTAGCTGGCCCAAATGTGTTGGCCACCTCTCCTAGAGGGCAAGGAAATGCTGTTTTGGCACATCCTGAATTGCATTTGCCTCTCCCTGAGTGGGGATTGGCGAATGAGCTGTACATCGCAGGCACTGAGATGAGCAACAGCCTTTAATGCGTCCTTCAACTTCTTTTTTAGATGAGTTTTCAAGATTTTAGGTACAAAAATTAGGTTTTCACATGAAGAAGCTTGGTTTTTCTAATGGAATTGTCACTGCTGTGCTGTCTTCTCAATCCTTAGGCAACAGACAAAATCAAATACATATTCTTTTCAAAATATTCTCTGCTGATGCCTGCATGGACGGATGGTGGTGTTAAGATCCAACTGCTGGGAGATCCACCAGGAAAAATGAATATTGCAAATGTGATTGCAGATATCATTAAGTTGGCTTTAAAATCATATCTTCAACATAATTATTATGGGTTTTCTTTTTGTTTCATTATTTTTCCTTTTCTTCTTTGTGATACTTGACTATCCAAGAAAGCCAAGAAAGGAAAGAAGAAAAAAAAAATTAAGAAGAAAAAAGTTGGCTTTTTTTTTTTTGTTGCATAGAGTAACTTTTAGCTACATTTTGAGAGTATTTATATTTTTTTTTTCAGGTCTCCTTTTGAATGCTCATAATGGGTCATGGTACCTTTCTTGGAGCTGATCCATGTGATGTTTTAAAAATTAGAAGAAGTAAATTGTCAGCTGTCAAGTGCTCTTTAGTCCGTAAAAGCTTGGTAAATGTGGTCCTGAGGCCACCTTCCTTTTCAGACAGGATAACCTGGAGGGAGAGTGTGTAAAATGATAGTAAATTTACAAACACCTGGGTTTTCTTCTGCTTGTCTGTCTTCCTGAATTTGCCTTGGCTTTTCTATTCCAGACCTAACTTGTATATATATTCTTTTATATATGTATACATATCTTTGGGTTTTTTTACACTTATCCCCACCTGTTTCGCCATGTAATATGCTGCAATCAATATAAAGCAATTTGGAAATGTGAAAGCTGATGATATCTTCTGGTTTGATCATCATCTCTCTGTTAAAACCAGAATTTTCTGACTAGCTGAAAAAATGGCATTTAGTTCTTGCTGTGGCCAGGCTGTGGCAGGTCCAACAGCTCTCTTATTACAGTTTGGTTTTGAGGCTGGTAATTAAAGTAAGTAAAATCCAGGTGTGATAGCTGGTAACAAATCTGTTCAAGTATCTTTAAGGCAGTAGGCAGATGTACACTGAGGTGTTATGGACAGTGCAGGCATTTCTGCAATGTAGAAATGGTACAGAATGGCTGTTTTTGCATCGTGTTGTGACAAACATCCCTTTTTCCATGACAAGCCTCGACTTTAGAAGATCCAGGCAGGATGGTGTTGCCACAGGAATAGCAGTGTGAGAGTTTGCTGTGGTTCCTTCTCAGTCTGTCCTGGCCAGGAGAAAAGGATCCCCACCTTCCTGTCAGAAACACAAATTTCTCAGTCTAGGAAAAGCAGCCAAATCTGCTGGGTATTTTTATGGTTTGTGCTACAGTCCCCATAACTGGACATAAAAGTTCAGTAGTGGAAAAAGTCTTAATATTATCCTGCAGTATTGGATATGCTCATTTATTTAAGGAAATAGAGGTGTTAGGAATTTGCATCTGCCTCCTGCTCTGGTGATGCAGGATCATTACATTAAAGACAAAAAGGCTTCTCACCAGAGCTCTAAACAGCACTTCCCAATATCCTCTTTTTTTCCCTCTTGGGAATGGCTTGTGCCAAGCTGCATAAGAACAGCAGTTCCATATATCTCCCCTCTCTATAAAGTACATGAAAAAGGCGGTTTATTATTGGGAATATAAATTCAAAAATCTTTCTAATATGATTGTGGATGTCCTTTGTGTCATGTATTTCATGTACCTGAGTGCATTTTGATATTGTAGTGAAATCTATTATATTTCAGACTCTTAGAAAATTGAATGCTTATTTTAGTCACTTGACAGCAGTATTTTTTCACCTGCTAGTAGCTAAAAAGTCTATTGCTCAGGATTTATTCTTTGAAAATTATTTTTCTGCTCTTTAGTAATAGAACATTTTCCACGGAAACTTAGACTTTCTTTCACAGCTTAAGTATTAGAACCAAAAAATACTATTTTAAATTGATGACTTTTATTCTTATTACCTTTCTTCTTGTCAACTTAAATGTGTTATGTATGAAATACTAGTAAAATTGAAAATGCCTAGATATGTTTCATTCCATATTACTTTGTTGCGTTTGGTGCATGTTACATAAGAGGATATTAAACAGACTGTCTATATTCACTTTCAAAGTGTGAAGAAAATGATGGTTAAACATCTCTGCAAATGAAAATTTCAGCAGCTTTTATGTAATTTAATGCCAACCTAATTACCTCTATTTTGATAACATATAAACTAAACACTGTAACACAGGGTATGGCAGACTAGTTAATAAGAGGGTTTGGTTTTTTTTTTCAATATTTACATATTCTTTTCAGAGTTTTGATAAAATTTCCTCAAGCTTTATGTGAAATCATCTTAGGTTGGTGTGTGCAGTGTTGGTAACTCACGTTCACTTTGACTTCCAACTCCCACCTGCACTCCTTAATAGTGTTCAAATTTCATTTAATCATCAATGAAACAAAATCTGCATATCAAGCATCCTTTTTGAGTAATTTGAAACCACTTCAGGCCTTTTTCATTCTTTAAAAATATGAAATAGTTTTGTAAACTTCATCATGATGCTTCTGGAGCTTAACCATCAATGGCTGTCCAGTCCTGCCCCCCAGACAGCTCTGAGTTTTTATGAGCTGAGAGTTTGCGTGAAAGAGGAAAAATCTGTGTGGTGACCATTGCTGTGTTTGACAAGCGAGCATGGAACACCTTGAGACTTCAGCATGGAACACCTTCAGCTTTCTAGCTTGTTTTGAATGCCCAACAATCAGCGAACTCTAAATGAAGTACAAAGGGAAGGCCCAGGTCTTTGCTGTGGAGGTGCTCAGCTTGCAGAAGGAAGGTTGGAGGTGTGGAGTCCTCCCTGAGCAGAGCCTGAAGGTCACAACTCTGCCGTGAGCTGGGCTGACCTGGGGGCACAGTGGGAACACCCAGAGGGGTGAGGTATTGTGCTGTTTGCAGAAGTGTCCCTGATAATTGAGCCGAGGGCTCTGCTCGGTTCCCAATTAATAATCACGTCTGTAAACAGCTCCTTGTGTGCCAAGGGAACTTGACTGGATTTGGAAACATTGCTGGGGAAATTCCAGCCCCTCACAAAATCATTGTTATCAGAGTGTGGGGTAGTGGCAATTAGAAATCAGAGACTTTCGGGGGAGTTAAAGGAAATATTAGAAATCAGAGACTTTTGGGGGAGTTAAAGGAAATCTGTGATGAGAGGCTTGCTTCGCTACGAGGGTGTTCATTCTCAGTCATCTTTTAGCATTTGCTTGAAGACCTGTCCAGAATTCTTTCACTGTTTTCATCACTCTGCCACCTGTAGTAGTTTCTGAAGAAGGATCCTCAAGACTAAAAGCTCCCCTAACCTATTTCCTAGTCAAGCTTATCCTTGAAAGTTCTCTTTGTATTTCTTTTAGACTTCAGCCAGGAAATGAACGTTCAAAAAAAATTCATTTCAGAATGATGGAGGGCAAATCTGTAAATAACCACAGACTTTATAAATCAAGGCATATATAAGGATAGTCAGATTTAGGGAAAGGACATAAAGTGGTTTGACTTTTCTTTACGATAATCCTGCAGAGCAGTCTATAAGAATGTGCAGAACTGAACTCCCAACAAGATAGATGCTCACAAAACCACGTTGTAGACTAGTCTGCTTTATTTTATATCTGTAATTATTGGCAACTTAATCTGTTGTGCTGTTTGTAAATAAGTACCTCTCTTTGATTTGTTCAGTCAGTGCTTGATTCACTTGATGGTGTAATGAAATTCCAAGATGAAATGGTGCCTGATGCCCATGGCAGAGAACTTGCTGTGGTGCAGTTCCTTTTATGCTCACATTATGGAGCAAAACCCCCCAACAAACAGCAAAGAAATATCCCCCTACGATCACTTGACATTTAAGGAAGCAGCTCAAGTTCCATTTTCCATATTTCATCCAAATCCATGTAGATTTCTCATGTCTACAGAGGCTGCAGTTTCTTCATGAAAGGGAGAAAATGCACTTTATTAGTTGATGGTATTCTGCTGTCTAATAAGCCATGATGGTTCACTTCTGGTTTTGTGTGTAACTGGCTACGTGTGACTCTATATTTGTATTCTGTTTTTCTATTAAGCACCTGGTATTTGTTCAGAAATACAGAGACATGAATACTTTCTCTAAACCTTTCTCTTTGGTTATTTCAGGGTTTATATGTGTGTGTAAACCTCCTGTGAATTCTTAGCCTTCTTAGAGCTTGATTATTATCTTCACACTCCTGTGTAAGGATCACTCATGCAATTCCATGCCTGCCCTGTCAAAGGCAAACCTCCTTGGAAACATTCTCACCCTGATTATGGTGACCTCTTTTCTTTCAGGGAAAAGAGGAATGGAAGCTTTTCACTTCGAGAGCTATGCAATTGTTTTAATCCCTGCATTCTCAAGCTGGCTCTTAAAATTTGAACTAAAGGGAAATCACAGAGTGGCCCGGGTTGGGAAGGACCTTAAACACCATCCAGTGCCACCCCCAGCCATGGGCGGGGACAGCTTCACTGACAAGAAAACTAAAGAATCGCTCCCAAATTCCTTGGTTTAGGTTTCAATCTGAATTTAAAGTTGGGGTAGATATGATGGTGTGAATGCTTCCAGTGCCACTCTCTCCAAAATCTGTGTGCAATTCTATGCAACCACACAAAAGGGCACACGTGCATGCACAAACACATGCAAATATAAATGGAGAAAATTATGACAAATGATGCTAAAAAAAGTTAGGATTATGTCCTTCCAGCACTAGGTAAGCTTGCTGAATTAGTCTGAGGTTTTTTCCCTTGAGTATTAAAGCATCACAATTTAAAGGTGTTTAGTTCAGCTTAATTTATTGGGGAATTGTGTTTGAGGTTTTCTTTCCTTTTTAATACCGCTACTGATAAATATTCTCATGTGTCCATAGTGGTGGAAAGGAAGAAAACGTTAAGTGACTTAAGACTAGTGATACTTTTACTGTTAACATCACAACTTCAAGAAATCCGTAGGTCTCAATGGGAAAATATAAACTCCAATCTGCATCAGAGAGTCTATTTTAATGTACATCCCAGCATTTCAATGCGCAATATTTCCATGTGCATCCCAGGATTTGTTCTGAGAGTGTTTTGCCATTAGTGCCTCTCTGAGTTAGGGAAATCCTGACTACTCGGTGTAGAAACTAATCCAGATAGGAATTTGGGATTAAGGATTAGCTGAAATGTTCTGGGTTTTACAGCCAAAAGGCATTTCCAATTTTTAGAGTACGAGGAAGCTTTTTTTAATCATAGAACTCTATGTTAGAATTCTGAAGGACCTTTTTTTCTACTGCTGCTTTATGTTAGCACCGATGGGTGATTAGGAAAAGGACCAAGGAGAGCAGAAGAGGCTGGAGGAGCTAGGCTTGGCGTTCAGAACATGGGCAGCACCAGCAAAAGTCTGTGATCCTTTGTCTTCAACACTTCCCCCTCCCCTTCCCGAGTTTCTGAGGAGAAGGACAGTTGCTGATTTTTAAATTTTTTTTTTAAAGAATCTCCTGCTGAGATAATTTTTCCCTCCCCTTGGTGCTAGGCATAATCTATGCCTCTTTCTATCTTCAGTTTCCCATCTGTTAGCAGAAAGTGATGAGTCTGAGGAAAACTGCTCTGGAAAGTAGGGTAGCTTCCCTCACGAGGAGGTGCTGGGAAGGCTTGATAAGTTCATTGTGACCATTTGCCTTCTTTGCCCTCATTGCTAATAATCAGAAAATGGCTCAGTTTTAACTCATGCGAAATATTTGTCTTTTAATTCCCTTTTCTGGCCTTAAAATAAATCCAGTTTGTTGGGTTTTCTGTTGCATAAGTATGACTTCTTGCGGAGTTTCCAAAGAGGAAAGAGTCTCATGAAGAGAAGCGTTGAGAAGGTGATTCATTCCCAAAACCCAGATTCCTTCTCCCGACTTGGTGCTTCTGAGTGGGGGCAGGAGAGGGGGAAATGCAGAGCGAGGAGCTGAAGTGACTGAGGAGGAGCTGCAAAGACTGGGCAGCTGCTCATCTTGGAAACATTCAGATCAAATCTCTCGGTGTGTCTCTGCATTCATCCCTTTCCCCCCCAACACTTCAATAATTCTTGAATCCTTGGGCCAGTGGGACTCTATTTGGCAGGCAGGTAGAGACAGAAAACGGAGTTCCTGCCAGCAGGGAAGGCAGATGACCAGGCTGAGGGGAAAGAAAGCCCTGAGGAAAAGGCTGATGATCCCTGCTGAATACAAAAAAGCTGCTGGGGAATAAGATCTCCTGAGATGTCACTAATTTGGGAAGAAAGCTCCATTTTAATCTTGCATACAATTAGACAGCAGAGAGGCAAGCAAGGCTTAGTTAGCTCAGCCAGTCACAGACGGAGTTTCTCGATTTCTTCCTCTCTCTGTTGTGTAACCATTTTCCATTCATGATCCCTTCTCCATGCCTTCTCATTACTGCCATTCTTGTCTGGCTGAACTTTTAACTTAGCTTGACTTCATTTATTTGCACTCTTGCTGCTGTTGCAGCAGAATGCAGAGCTGTGTGTCCTCAGGAGCAAGAGCCATGGAAGGTCTGTGGCTTTCCTCATAATTAGAAAAGCTTGGCAATATTGGAAATCAGAGTTTTAGTTATTTTTGCATTGAAAGTTTGGACCTTGTCTTGTATTCTCCTATATCTTTTCTTATTCCAGATCTCCTGTTATCTGTGGGCTCTATAGTACACTCTGGCCTTTCTCTGCAAAAACTTGTTTTCTGTACAAATTTGGATTTCTTTAATGATCCTAACACTACTTTTGTCTATCAGGGAGCAACTTTTCCTGCTTCTGTCATTTCCCCTTACAGTTTTTCAATAATAATGAAAAAAATGTGAAATCTTGATTATTTAACACAACTATTTTATAATTCTGTTAACAAACCTGATTTAATTTCTTTTTGTATTTAAAATTGTTTAACACAAATACATGGCTTAATAATAATAATAATAGCTTAGGTTTTTATTTTTGGATTAATTAGTTTTACTTAAAGAAACAGAAACCCATGGTTTTTACTCCTGTTTCTGACACACTGGCAGCAGCTATGAATTATCCATGTTTGGTGTGTGCTTTCCTTGTTCTTGCATTTACACCATTATTTTATAGTGTCAGAATGGTGTTGCCTGAACTTCTCTTATGTCCATTAAACAAACACCCAGTTTCCTACTTATTGTTATCTTTTGACATCCAGACATCTTCCAAATTGCATCATGTCATGGAGTTTGGGGGTTTGTCACTGTTCACATGTGGGAAATATCTGTTGCTTGACAAGATGCTTGTCTTTCATGTTGTTCCAGCCTCAATTTCCTAAATTATCCTGATGCTTTGCTTTCCATATTCTGGATTATTGTTTTGTCATGCTGTTTAAAGAACATAGAAAGGGTTGTATGAAATATTTCTGAGTTTTCTATCCAACCTTTTTAGGGAATATTATTCTTCCTGGTATCTGATCTTGCTTGAATTTTAATTCTATTTAGCAGTTCGCTTACAACAACTGCAGGGACATTGTGATGATTTTAAAGACGCTTTAGACATTTTGTAAAGACCTCTCTCTTGATTAATTTTCATGTACATTTAGCATTTGTAAAAACTCTCAGGGTTTAGGGGGGATTTGCAATGAAGACCCTGAACTGTGACAAGTGATGGAGCTCAGCTATATCAGATGCTGATAACTGGTGTTTAGAGTAAGAAATACAGGAATTTTTTTGAAGCTGTAATCCATGCTTATTTGGTCCTAAATACATTCAGGTATCCAGCAATTTGGTTCCTAAGGCCTATTGAAAGCCACTGGTGTTTGAATTCCTGAATGAGAACGTGCCTGTGCTTCTGCTGGCTGCATTTATAAGAATATCCTCCAGCTCAGTTTCACCTCTACAGTAATCCTCTGTTCCTTGTTATCTGTTTAGATAATTTCGAGCTCTGCTGTGCTTTGAGCTCTGTAAATGCTGTTCCACCATCAGCCTGCTCCCCAGGACACCTCTCAGCAGGACATCAGCTGCTCTGGCAGGAGCTGCCCAAGGCTTTACCCTTTCCTTTATGGATTCTGTGCCACTCTGTGTTTGGCCCCCGGCAGCTTTGTGAGACCCCTGGGATCATTTCCATCCAGATCCCTAAATCCATCTCTCAGGAAAAGCCTGGGTTGTGCTGGAATTGAATTGGGGTACTCTGGAGACAAATACCTGTGTCTGGCTGCCAGCCCTGCTGTGGGTTTCTGTTCACACACAGTTCACACCTTGCTGTCAGACACAAACCTGCTTTCCAGCACTTCTACACTTGGTTTAACATTTTTGTACTTTGTGGTTTATTTCTCATGTTATGCCCAGTGCTAGAGAATACAGAAGATTTGGTTTTATCAGGCATCAGGATGTAAAACTTAATCCAGTTTCAGGTCTTTAGTATATTTTGATATACTGTTTAAAACAGTCTTCTGGAAGTGGAATATTCACCTACCATACAGGCTTGGGGTCATGTGAGGTTCTTGCTGCCTTTTGATATGTTTTTCAGAATTTAGCTGCAACTTTGTCACCTATGTCCCAACAGCAGCAACCCTGTGTTCCACTTACATAAACTTCATTTTTATATTTAATGAAACTTGACTTCCTGCCCAAAGATAAACCTTTGATGCACTCCGACCTGCCTGCATTTCTATTACCTGTGTCTGTAAAATCATTGTCTAATAGTAGTAAATAAAAAAGAAAATCCTTGTTGAAAATATTTGCTCAGTGAGCAGGGAAATCACTTTTGACAGCTAGAATATGCATTGGACCTTAAGGCAAACAAACAAAAAAAATGAATATATACAGAAGGGCTTTTCCTTTCTCCCCAGTACTGTAAGGGAGGTTGATGGGGGAAAGTACTGATGAAAAATACAATTAGATGGCAAGATGCTTTATGTGGCCTAAAGCACATGTAACATTAACTCATAAGAAATAGTTTAGCTATGTTTATAGAAAGCCAGGCATGGGAGAGATAATGAATCCATACAGTGGCCAAAAGGAATTTCTGTGTCTAATCCTGAGTGGTAATTGGTTTCCTTTTCCTAAATGGTCGTTCTGAGTTACTATTTTATTTTGTAACTTTCTCTTATTCACAAGGTTCAGAATTAGGAGGCCTGCAGGCTACAAATCCCATTTTCAGTGCTTGATTTTTTCCCTTTGTTCCTTTCCTCCTTCCTGCCCCCTTCTGCTTACCTAAGTGCAGCTCTGTCCTAACCAGGTAGTCTGGCCAAAATAGCTGCTGCCATCTGGAGCAGTCCCTGTGAACCTCTCGGTGACTTCCTCTCATTGCAAATGTCAGCTTGAGTCTTTTCTCCCCTGCTTGCTGCTCCTTAATTTTCTGTTCATTTTGCTATTCATTATTCAACAAGGTGACTGTGGTGTTTGATTGTGGTGATGTACAGTGTGCATGAAAAATGCTGTGCAGGAGAGAGCTCTGTTCTTCCCCCTCTGTCTTCCATATTATCCTAATCCACATCAGGGTCTGCTTGCTACTGATATGCCATCTCTCCTGTGAGAACCATAATGATGCATTGCAATTATATTTAGATTCAATACGAATGCAGAGCTGTCTAAATTTTCTTTTAAATGGTGCAAAGAAAATAAAATTCAGACAAGCCATTATTTTTTAATTAAGATAATTTTTTTCGTATCGTTCCCAACACATTTTTGCATTTTCAGATGTTTGATGAATTGCTTTATTTCCTGATAAGCAAACCAAACCTTGCTTTCTTTCCATGATGGTTATTGCTGCCACTTGCAATTAGATGGGAATGTTTTGTCAATTTTGTTCTGGTTTTAAATAAGCCATGCTTAGGGTTGTTTGAAATCATTCTCTAGGATCTTGATAAGGAAAAATTAGGAGCACATTAAAAAATAATCCTTGCATTAAGTTAGTTTAACAGTGATTTTAAGGCAATCTTCTAAATGAAAATATGAATGTTTTAGGCTGCTCTTCTGGTGAGTGGTTTGGGTTAGGATAGAGGCTGGCCTGTGGCTCTGGATGCTCAGAGCTGGCAGCACGAGGCTGTTGGGCTGCATTTGGCTGAGCAGGGTTTGAGCAGTGAGCTCTCTAACTCCCCACAGCTCTGCCAGCAAAGCTGAGCCCAAGGGCTCTTGGGGGCAGCAGTGGCAGAGAGCTCCAGTGCTTGGTGGCTTTAATGGTCTGAAGGGCAAAATGGTTTGTACTAGATCTGTTTTCCTGAGCGTTTCCATCATCTTTAATTAAGTTAGAAATTAATAGCACGTAATATGTACATTAGAAATTCTCATTTTGTCGAAAATTGAGGAGTAACGTGGTTGTCTCATCTTCCTTTTGGGTATTTGTCTTATGCTTTTGAGTCCTCTGTACTTTGGCAGCATTCACACAATCCATCCAATGCCTCAGACTGTAGCTATAGCTGTCTTCATTTTCCAAGAAGAACTTTCAGGGTGTTATGCAGACCCATCATTTACAAAGGGCTATTTCCATTCCAGCTTTCACTCTTAAGAGAAATCCATCTTCTCTGGGTCAAAACTTGAGAGCAGAATGGAGTGAGGTGATGAGAGAATGGTGATGAGAGAAGGTTATAAATTAAAGGTTATAAATGGTGATGAGAGAAGGTTACTAGTGAACAGAATTTTAGTTCCTAGGGCCAATCTTGGCATTGCGGTGTTCCTGCTCAGGAGGGCAGCTCTGGCTGTGTCCTGCCTGGGGGAACTAACACACCTCACGCTGCTCCTCTTGGACCTTTTGAAAATATTTTCCTCCTGGATTATTTTCTCATATGCCCCATTATTAGATTTCTTCACCTCATTTACAGCCAACCCTTGAGGAGTTAAGCACATAAGGAAATCCTGCAGGATATGGAAGCTGTTTTTTTAATTTTAGGTGCTAATTTTAAAGGAATAGACATTTGGGCAAGTATTATTACTTGTACAGAGACTCTTTCAAGTACTAAAAGTCTGGAACAGTCTCTGTCTTTCAGAGGCAAATAAAATTTGCCTTTTTTTCCTGCGCCAGGTTGAATTAATTGGAAAGAAATGAACCCGTTATTTCTGACGGATTCAGATGAGCTTAGGAAGGCGATTTTGAAGGCTGGTAATTCCGAGTGGGAAACAGGCTGGCATTTTGCATGAAATATCTAAATTATTACTGGTGATTACAATATCCAAGTCAGGCTGATGAGCTTTGTTGCAAGGCCATCATTTAGCAATCTGCAGCAGCCCACTGAGCAGTTTGTGCTTTATTGGTGACTTTGGGTAATAGTGTGAGGGAAAGAAGGGTTGCAGAGGTGTAGAGCACACAGAAATGTCTGTAAAGAAGGAGGAGATGATGAAAACTGACTTGCTCACAAGGCAGCTTTGCAGAGAACTTTTAAAACTCCTCATCTATCACATTTATTCCCAGACTACTCGTGCTGGAAGTGAAGTGCTGCTTTAGACACTCCCGGTGACAGTGTCTGGAGAAGACACCACAACCGTGGTGACTCTGGACTAACTTTGTGAGGATGAGTGAGCTCTTGGCTCATGGGGAGTGCTGCTGCTCAGGGCTGGGAAAGAGCCCAGCTTTTCCTGGGAAATGGTGTCAAACACTTCCTGCAATCCATAGAGCAAATCTGCTCGTGTGGGGTTCCCTCCTCCAAGGGTCCTTTTCAATTAACTTGGCTGAAGCTGGAGGGACATAAGCAGTTTTCAACTCAGTGCCTGCTTGTTCTTATAAGTATGTAGAGTCTGTCCTCTTCCTTTAGCTGCTCTGGGTGCTGTTGAGGGATTTATCTTATCTACTTTATTATGTATTTGCAAGATAAGAAGCAAAAAGCATTGCATTTGTTATTTTCAAATCAGGAGACAAGGAGTCAATATTTAATGTTATAAACAAATACAAATACTGAATATAATGGGTTTGGATTTTTCCTTACAGTTTTTTTACTGCAGTTACTCAGGCGCCCTCCTGGAAGGCTTCAATATGGATGGGGCTGCAGGATGGTGCTGCTCCTTCCCAGCATGATAATACTTTTTTTAACGTGTCATTTCTGAAATGATAATGCATATGTGTGGCTGCTGACAAATGCACCCCTTTTGTTTCCCAGAGTAACAAGTTGTTACACTGGCTTTGTATTTATCCTCTTCATCTCTGAAAATAATGAAATCTTTTTTTGCACTCTGATTTACCTGTGGTAGAAGACAGTGCTGAGAGTACCTGTCTTCCATCCTGAACACCTGCTGGGTTCATGCATCAGCTTTTCCTCCGGAAGACTTTTCTGTCTTTTACTTCTCCTTCAATACGCAGCATCCCTGCCTCCCAAAAGATGAGTGTCACTCTGCCCCGAGGAGCTTGGGTGTGCCATTGTGCTCCCTGCGATTCACAGCTGCAAGAATGTTCTTACTACTGAGCCATTGTCTTATTTTCTCACCTGCTCTTTCCTTAATTGCTGTAAATTCCAGACTAACACCGATGCAAGGCTGGGTTAGAACTCAGGGCAGAGCTTGAAACACCAGCGTGTGCACATGGTTCTGTTGTTTACCTGTTTAAGCAGGGAAGTGTCTTTTAAAACCCCTGAGCTTCCTGGGCTTGGAAGGACCTAAAGCTCATTCAGTGCCACCCCTTGCCATGGGCAGGGACACCTTCCACTATCCCAGGTCGCTCCAAGCCCTGTCCAACCTGGCCTTGGACACTGCCAGGGATCCAGGGGCAGCCACAGCATCTCTGGGCCACCCAAGAAGCCCAGTTGTCTCCTGCCTGCTGTGGGTGGTTTTACTGCTCCATCAGAAGTAACTCCCAGCCCTCACTAGAGAGACTCCTAACAGGCCTGCGTTGGTCTTCTGTCCTTTGGTGCAATGAGAAGTGTTAAACTCGCAGAGTTTGGGTCATTTCCTTGGGTATGTCTCGTCTGTTAATGCTCATGCATAGAAATGCCTGCATTATTACATTTTTAGCATTATCATGTATCAGTTCTGCTTCGGTCCTGCCGAGCATGAAGGCTAATCCAGATCCCAAAAGCAAGTAAATGCCAAGGAAAAAACTGACATTTACAACAGAACCTTCTATACAAATTGTTTATTTCATCCAAGCATGGAGCTGGATTAAAAAATCCCTTAAAAATCCTGTTGCAGCTGGCTACTCAAATGATGCTTTGGTAAAGTTGATAAGGACTTGGGTGCTCAAACAATACCTAGGGACAGGTGGCCCCTGCTGCTTGATGAGCTTCTTAAAATCACTCAAAACTGCAAGTTTGCATTAAGAATTAAAGAATAAATGCACTGGCTCAGGTGCCCAGAGACGCTGTGGCTGCCCCTGGATCCCTGGCAGTGTCCAAGGTCAGGCTGGCCAGGGCTTGGAGCAGCCTGGGACACTGGAAGGTGTCCCTGCCCAGGGCTGGGGGTGGCACTGGATGGGCTTTAAGGTCCCTTCTAACCCAAATCAGTTTATGATTGTGTGATTAACTGATGAGTTCTATGTAAGTCACCTTGCTGCACAGTGCTGATCCTGCTGAGAGTGTCTCCATGCAAGGATCAGTGCTGCCCAGTGAGGAACAATCTATGGAGCTGCAAGCTGGTCAAGTTCTCATTCTTTCCTCTGAATGCAGTTGGCATCTTTGGTGTGGTTGTTTAATTTTCCATTCAAGTGCGGTGGTTATGTTTGTATATGATGGAGCAGGGAAAATGCCAAGCTGCTCCCTCAGCAATCCCTGGGGTACGTTAAGGGAAGGCCAATAGGTGACCCTCTGTCCATCACAGGACATTCAGTATCTTGGGTCAGTGCAGCAATTTATGGATCTCTCTTACACATCTTTGTGGGAGGTAGAGCCTGGATCCCATTTTCCCTCCTCTTTCCTTGGGCTTTTGGCATTCGTTAGGCGCTCCAAAACAATGCTTTGTTTCTTTTGTCTTTATAATTTTTCTCTCAAATAGTTTTCCTCCAGGACTTTACTTCCAATATTTCCATTTATATTTGAAATTTTTGCCTTCCAGCTCAAATTTTTACAGTGCCTAAATCAAAATGGCCCTATTATAAACATACAGTCAGTTTGGTAATTTAACAACTTAATAATATTATATAAACATGTTCCTTGCAAGAAAATTTGTTTTGAGTGAAACCATATGCACATGTTAATGGGAAATATATTTCACACTTCTGCTTTTTTTGTCATTCTTTGTATTTATCTCAATACTTATTAATAGCATCGTCCTGAAGCTTCTCTGATGAGACCATACAGCAGATTTTTTTAAGCTGTAATTGGAGTACAATTTAAAATGTCTTGGATGTGATTCCAAACACAGCTGTACAATAATAAAATAATATGTAGTCCGTGATTGATTATATAGCTATAATTATACTTAGGGACTGATATTATATAAACCACTGGAGCAAAGATCCCTCAATAGATAAACTATCATTCACTGTTTTATGTGTAAATCAATCCATAAGGACTTCTCACTTTGGAGCTTCTGCTGTGGAACTTGATATAATGATCTTTATTTGAGTTCCCATTGTGTTCTTTGGAGAGGTTGCAGTACTCATTAGGACTCTTTCCCACCTTTTTCCTACAGTAAAGCAGTTGCAATACTTCTGGGGAGGTTGAAGTTATGAATTTTGACAGGTTTGAGGTAACCTCCATTACTTTCCAACATGACACTGCATTTTGTTTATCCTGTAAATCATGTCTCCGAGGAAGATCTGCTTGGCAAGCAATGCTTCCTGGTGCTTGGTGTCTCACACCTCAATTTGCTGGGAAATTTAGTGTGGATGATTGTTTAGCTGTCAGCATTGGCTGTCCATTTGATTTAAAAAATGCTGCTTCATCAGCAAGAGATTTGTGTCCAACCTACAGGCAGTGGTGATTGGGGATTAGGAATGGGTTGGGTTGGGAGGGACCTTAAGGATCATGTGTCTCCAATTCTCTGCCATGGCAGGGACACCTTCCCCTATCCCAGGCTGCTCCAAGCCCTGTCCAACCTGGCCTGGGACACTGCCAGGGATCCAGGGGCAGCCACAGCTTCTCTGGGCACCCTGTTGCCAGGGCCTCATCACCCTTATAGGGAGATATTCCTTCCCAATATCCCATCCATCCCTGCCCTCTGGCAGTGGGAAGCCATTCTCTGTGTCCTGTCCCTCCATCCCTTGTCCCCAGTCCCTCTCCAGCTCTCTTGGATCCCCTTTAGGCACTGGAAGGGGCTCTGAGCTCTCCCTGGAGCTTCTCTTCACCAGGCTGAGCAACCCTCAGCCTCTCTCCATAGGGGCCATGACAAATATTTGACTGTTTTTCCCTCTGTGTGCTTGTGTGAAAATGAGAGAGCTGTCGTCCTGTGTAAGGCCATGTTTTATATCAGTTTTCTCCCAGGCTCACTTCTCTGTGGAGGGGATCAGCTCAGAGCTCGCCCATTTGAGCTGGAACTGCATGATTTGTTTTTTGAGGTGTGTGTTGTATAGTGGGAATCTGTGTTGAAATCCATCTCCTGCCTTAAAGCCCAGTTGCATCTGGAAAGGTTTTTCACACTTCTCCATGGCTGCCCCTCCTCATCTGACCAGGAAGAGCATTGCAGCTCCCCTCGGCTCTGCCTGCTCCCTTTTTCAGTTCCCATTCCCTGGAGAGCTCTGCCGGTGTCCCCAGCAGGGACAGCTGAGCTCTGCTTCCCATATTGTCACCAGCTTTTTCTGAAAAGCAAAGGCCTTCTGTATTATCTTGTAGTGGCTTAGTTTTCAAATAACTCCCTTTGTGGGAGGCAGTTTGGGAAGCCGACAAGTGTCTATTGGGTTTTAAAATATGTAAATATATGGATTTTCCCTCATCCACGTGCATGTAGCAGGTCGTGAGCCATTTACCAAAAAGAGAAACTGACTTTCCTCCTTTTTTATTAATAAAATATATTTATCTATGAGTTTATTCCCAGGTGCAGTCATTTATTTTCATTTCCGTGGCATAGATGCCAGTATTGCTCATCTGCATGACTCCTATATCTGCTATAATCTTAAAACATGAGAGAATAATGACCCTCCCTCCCCTCTCTCTGCTGCTCCAGTTGTCTGCACTGGACAAATATTCCCTGTCTCCTGTTCAGTGGCAGCTGCTGCCTCTGTACAGCAGCTCCTTCTAGACCAAGTTTGCATGTTACACACAAACTTATTTCCATAAAATCATTACTGAAATCCAAAATGTGGCCTCAAGCTTTAAAATATCTAGTTTTCGTGGGTTTTAAGCTTTTGGATTTTATTCTCTTGATACCTAACAGATTTTTTTCCCCCCGAGTCCTCCTCCTCCTGTATTTCTTTTTAATCCTGCTTTTCCATGCAACACTCCTTTGCATTTTATTTTTTTTCCCCAAGTTTCTGCCCAGATGGAGAGTTTTATATGTTCTTAACTGTCAGGTTTTATTGTGCAGGGTTTTTAACAGCAAGGTCAGTCCATGGGAAGTTCTGTTATTCCTAATGAAGTATAGGTGGCACTCTTGTTATTTTTGTTTGGTTCCTGAACTAAATCAGGTGTATGTACTCTCTCAGATTTCTTTTTATAGAGTAAGTGCTTTAGAGTGTTCTTGAGCATGAAGAGGATTTGATTTTATTATTTTTTTTTAAATATGAACACGTACTTGAGTTGCCTGAGTGTGTGGCTGGATCACAGTACTCTCTAGGAAGAGAAAATGTTATTTTTATGAAGACCTTAAAGAAGCATGCTCATCTATATGGCACTGCCTCATTTTACATATAAAATTTGGGTTTGTTTTCTATTCTCTTACTATTTCATAAGGCAAATAAGAAAGCCAACAAAGCCTTTAATGTAATTTAAACTCCAGTCATTGATTCCTTTATACGTTGTATTTTCTTGTTAGTTTTGGATTTGAAGCATAGGCTTAAACTGGCTTGGTAATCCTAGCACTGCATGTTAGCAAGTCCTAAACAGTCCAGAGAGCCTTTATTCCTTCAAGCAGGGATGTAAATCTGTGTTGCCCTAATTCTATCAGTTCATTGTAAAATAGGATCCATTTGTGACTTTGAGAGTTTTCTCTAACGATCTAAATATCCTGAAACATGGTACAATTCATGCTGCTGGAGGTGTGACGTGCTCGGGGCTTTCTGGAGCTCAAAAGGAAGGTTCAGTTCAGCTCTCTGGAAGGTTTTTCCCACTCAGGAGCTCAGTTCCATGGAGGAGTTTTAACCTTGCTGCTTGATGAGTGCAAATCAGATCAATGCCATTGCTCCCCCCGGGCTGACAGATTCATCTGGCTGAGGCCAAGTGCTTCAGTGACCTCAGCCCTGTTTGTCTTCATCCTCTTGTCAATCCATTGATTCTGTTCCAGCTCTTCCCAAAAAGGTGCCCCATGGCTGAAAGGATAAGCAGACATTAGAAAAGTTTCCATCCTGCCTCTGTCCAAGAGCATGAATCTCTTCCCTATGAACGTTTAAATGTTTTGTGGCATGTTCTGGCCATGCAAACGTCCCTGGGATGGGGTCACGGCTTGCCCAGTGCCCAGATGGTTTCCAGGGAATTTCTCAGCTGAAGCTCTCGAAGCAAAGCCATTCCCAAGCTCTGAATGTCCTGTAAAGCTACTTTGGTTGTGCAGTTCAAATAGTAAAGGAAATAAGTAATGTGGAAAGAAAATGTTTATTCCAGACAAAAAAAAATACACTTGTGTGGATTTCACTGAACATTTCATAATGGGTGTTATTCCCTAAGCATAGCATAATGTGCTTTGTGGGTTTTGAGATTTTTTTTTCAATACTTTAATTTTAGTTAACTACATTTTAGATTTCTGGACTTGACTCCATGCCAATACAGAATGAACTTTGATAAAAGTAAATCTTTCTTGAAAGATTTTCCAAGCTAATTTAGATTTTTAGATATCTTCACTTTAAAATATTTAGTTACTGTATATTCATTGGGGAAAGAATGCTTGATTTTAATTTTCATGATGATTGAATTATGGAATTAAAACTTGATTGAACAAGTGATTTTGTTTTATTGGATGAAGAAACACAGCTCGGCAGTTTATTTTGCAGTTTATATTTTTGGTGCCATCTCATGAAACCCAGGCTCATGTATTACTCATCCCTCCCTTCTCCTGCAATGTCTTTTGGATTTTTTTATATCTCTTTTTAATTTCAATACCCTGGAGTGTTTGAATTGAAGAGTCTCAAATAAAAATCTATTTTGGAGCAGGAAGTTTTCTTGATGTTTTGGATAACATTTACTTTTACTTTCTAATGCCAAATCATCTTTCAAGCTGATGCCATTAAGGTAGAGAATTCTGTGGTTTGTATAATAATACAAGTCCCAAATGGTGGCACTTATTGAAGTTAACACTTTTTGCCCAACTGTGGGAGTACCAGCATCTTTGAGAGATTCCAATTTTGGTTCTTATTTATGCTTGACATTTAATGTGCTTGACATTCTGATTATTTTACACCTACCTAATTTCTTCTAGCTCCAGGGATAATGACAATATTTTAAGCATCTCTGAAGTGTAGCTGTATGTTATTGAGCAGGTGCAATGCTACAAATGGAAGGAAAAAGTCCCTAAACTATTTCTGGAATCATTGTTTTTTTTGTGTTGCGTATCTCAGGGTCAGTTAGAGTTGCTCACCAGCTTGGTCCGGTTGCCATTAGCTTTACTAATATTTTATATTATTTTATTTAGCCATGTATCTATCTGTGTGTATATAGACGTAAATAAATCACAAAATGCTCGACTGCATGCTTCCATTGTGTCCTTTGTGATCTAGGGGGGAAGCATTATAGAGATTTGTCAGTAGTTACCGGGAACTTATATTTTTTCCTAAATTTTGAATCAAAACTGACTGTAAAATAACACAATATAAAATTCAGCCCTTTAAACTGCACTCATATGTCCATGAGACACCTTTAGTGTAGAACTTAGAACTGCCCTGTGTCTTGGTTTATGGATAATTGGGATGATAATGAGAAATGAAAATACATGGGAAAAAAATTACCCAAGTGATTGTAAGTACACTCAGTGTAAAGTCTTTACTCTCCCCTTGCAAAGTAATATCATTAATCTTTTTTGGGCTGTATTCCCATTTAATATGTGGCTCCCTGCAGTCATGTCAGGTTTTAGGCTCTTTTGTAAGGGTTAAAATGGTTACCAGGGAAAGAGGGAGCAGGATGAAAACAGTGGGAAAACCAAGTTCTTCAAAGAAGTGCAGCTGGTGGCCACAATTTCCTTTTTCATGTACTGGGAATCTCGTGTTTCATTTGATTCTTGTAGTTGTGAGTAAATTGACGACATGGAGAGTAATGAAGAAAAGTTAAAATAATTTGTTTTACACACCTCTATGGCCACATGTTAAATACTCACCCAAGTCCTCCCAAAACAATTACCATGGCCCAGAAAGGGGTCCTTGAAGCAGCTCTGACTGAATGGATTATAGGGACAGTTTTAAAAATTCCTTTATTTTGCAATCTTGCCACCTGGTGGTACAGCCTGATAATAAATATTTGGTTAGAAACCTGTTCCAAAAGTCCTATTTTCTTTGGTAGGCAAGGTCTTGAGAGTGGAATTGAAGACTGGATCCCAAGTAGGTTCCTGTTTTTAGCAGGTTCAGTGTGTTCTTCGTTCAGTGTGTCTGTGGTGTGTGTTAGGGGCAGTGCAGGGCTGTGCAGCCCCTGGCATTAAATATCACAGAGTGGCATCAGAGAGTGCCTTGGGCTGGAAGGGACCTTAGAGATCATCCCATCCCACCCCACCCCTGCCGTGGCAGGGACACCTTCCACTATCCCAGGCTGCTCCAAGCCCCAATGTCCAACCTGGCCTTGGACACTGCCAGGGATCCAGGGGCACCACAGCTTCTCTGGGCACCCTGTGCCAGGGCCTCAGCACCCAACCTTACAGGGAGGAATTCCTTCACAGTATCCCATCTCTCCCTGCCCTCTGGCAGTCTGAATCCATTCCCCTTGTCCTGTCCCTCCAGCCCTTGTAGTCTCTCTCCATCTTTCCTGCAGCTCCTTTAGGCACTGAAGGCCACAATTCAGTCACCCCAAAGCTTCTCCTGTCCAGGCTGAACAATCCCAGCTCTCCCAGCCTTTCCTCCCAGCAGAGCTGCTCCATTCTCTGCTCATCCTGGAGCCTCTCTGGACCCTCTGCAGCAGCTCTGGCTCCTCCCTGTGCTGATCCAGGGCTGGGGCAGCTCAGGTGGGCTCTCACCTGAGCGGGGCAGAGAGGCAGAATCCCCCCTTTCCTGCTGCCCACGCTGGGGGTCAGCCCAGCACATGGGGGTTCCTCAGTCCCACTGGGCCTGCGGCATGTGCAGCCTCTCATCCATCAGCTCCTCCAAGTCCTTCTCCCCAGGGCTGCTCCATCTGCTCATCCCCCAGCTGCCACTGATTGCCACAGACATGAGGGAAGAGAAAGTCTGGGGTGTGGTCCTGGAACGCTGCATTGTGCATTAATCTACAAAATATACTTGAAATACAGTTTACAAAGGAATGGTGTCCATGCCCTGAAATTCCCAGACAAAATTATGCAAACAGAACTGCCCTAAGTTACAGTAAGAATATTTAAGTGACATTGGCACACCTAAAACAAGTCCTACAAACCCCAGCAATACGGAACTTAAATGTATTTGGATGGTTTCAGTGTTCATTTGGGCACAAGGCGGAGACTGACTAAAGCCCATGACGTGCAAAAGCTGGCAGCGATGACACTCAGTGGCAGGAGCATCGGGAAGCTCACTCCTTCATGCTAATCCAAGATGAAGCAGATGTGGTCTTACTGGTGTCTGCAGGGAAATCCTCATTTATAATGAAAGATGTTTTCACATAGTGTTCAAAGGGCCTTAAACAATCCGGTTTTTGCAAGCTGAATCCAAACATGATTTACTGAGGGGTGTGATGAATTGATCATTAGCTGGAACTTACAAGTCAGAAGTGGATGTTTTCTCTCCCAGGAGTGTCCCCTCCGGCTCTGCCATATGCCGTGGGCTTTGACACGAGAGGAACTGAATGTAATTCTGGGACTTGGGTCAAAAATGGCATCGTGCTGCAGCACAATGTTCCCTTTTCCTACAAAACCATGAAAAATTGATTTCTTTTTGTGTGTCTTAAAGGTGCAGTGGGGATGTGTTCCCACAGGGAACACCTGCACCCCATCCATAGAGACCTCTCCTTGCAGAACTGCTTCCTATCATTTCCATGAACCCTCCTGAGCATCTCATGGAACCACTCAGAATGTCACTTATTCACCATGACAGGGCTCTGCTGACCTTAAGACTTCTCTATTATTCACTCTCAGGTTCTTATGCCATGCAAGGAAAACCAGGGGAATGGCTCCCCTCTGCTCCTGCCCTCTCTGCTGGCCTTTCCCTCTCACACAGACACAACACACACAACACAAGGAGTTTTCAATCTCCAAAAACATTAAAAACAACATTTATTTACAAGTATGGGAGGCCAGAGAGCTACAGCTCTGATAAATGGATAAGGAGAGATATCATTGGGAGTGAGGCCCTTAGTTTCAAGCTTTTAATTTACATCTTTGGTCACAGAGTTGGAACTTTTTAATCACATTATTTTACTGCAAAATGTCCCTAACTATTTATGACACTGGATGTTTACTCTTGGATCTGTTTCTCCTGTGGGGTATCCTTAGATCAATCCTTGTTTGTTCTATTAACTTGCTTAATTCTCTGGGGTTTGTCAAGTCTAATTATCTTCTTTCTTTCTTCCAGTTTTGAAATCAAGATTGATTAGCCAACACGAGAAGACCCAGCTGGTTATGTGACTCAGAACCCTGTTTATGAAGCACTCGCTCATTTTTACAAGCCAACTGTAAGTTGTTTCTTTTTCTTCTTTCAAATTAAATATCTACTGTTGTAACTTCATAGCAATTCTAGAAAATTCCTGAGGAATTCACTTTTATTGGTAAATATAATGTTGATTTTTGGCTTAGTGCCAGCCAAGGAAACAGAAGTGCTCTCTTCACTTTACCACAGTGCTACCAGAGATTTTTTTCAGCATTGTGATGGTTTCACATTGTTTAGGGGGAGATTCCATGAGTTAGGAGATCAATCTGCTCTCTCTTTCTGCTGTGTTCTATGAAATGTGGGATCAGTGAGTGTGACAAGCCTGGTTTGGACTGCACTGCAGTGGGTTGGGTGAGGGAGATGCTGAATCCACATGGAGACTGCAGTGGTGCTGCAGGACTTGGCACCTCTGCAAACAGCTACCTCTGGCAGAATTCTGGATTCTCCCACACCCCCCAGACCCTGAGATTATGGACTAAATGATGCTTCCTCTGTACTTGATTTAGACAGTGTTCTTCTACAATTACAAATTTGTTCTTCATAGGATAAATCCTCAACTTTACTCACAAACTAGAGTTGCTCAGGTAAAGTATCAGCGTTAGAGTATGGAATGCAAGTGTGGGGATGCAGAAATGAACGTTCCAGCAGTGATATTGCATGGCTTAATTATTTTTTTGATATATATAATGAACTATGTTCTATAAGCTAAATTTAATAAAATTATTAGATCCAGGTGGAGTGCTGACACATTTGTCATTGTATTTGACATGGTGTGAATCTTATTTTATCCTTTTTCAATTGTGCTAAAGTGTTCTGCCTCAGCAGTGATGAGCCTCTTTAATTTCTGTAACCAGGCGGTGAGGGTTTGATTATTAAATTTTGGAAGCCATACATTTGCATGATGTTCCACTTAGACTCTCAGGAATCCACCCAGTGCTATCAGGTATGGGGCACAGATCAGCAGATTATCTCAAGCTTTTCTTTAGCTAGAGCTGCTCTAGAAGCTGGGCAGGCTGGGTTGGCTGAACTTCATAATCTTATTAAAATGGCATTGGCCAACTGGCACTGATTGTATAAAAATTCCATTATTTTGTAAGTGGAAGGAGCAAGCTAGTATTTATTCTGAATTTTCTCTTGAATAGCAAGTGATTTAGTGACTTGCAAGTGGTGATACAATGCAGGTACAATCTGTATTTTCCTTTGTTACCTCTCTTGTTACTGAAGGTTCATTAACCAACGAGGCAAAATGAGGTAAAATATTCACACTATTATAGAAAAAGGTAAAATAGCACTCACTACCTGCTAAAGTAAGTTTTGGGCTTATGAAATAGTAGAACCAATCACAAAAATTTAGCAAGTATTTATTGTGAAATAGAGTTTTGTACAGCGAGATATAAAGCTTACTTTTAATTTTTGTGATTGCAAGGATTGCAAGGATCTGAGCAAATTTGCTTTATGACAACAATAAATATATTCCAAATATATTGAAATTAGTTAGCATGTTATTAGGGAAGACAGAGGATCACACTTTTTTTTCAACAAGTAAACTTGGGAAAGAGATAAGAGCACCCTGTTGCTTTAGTGTCTGTTCACAGAACTCTCCCTCTCCTGTGATGAGTGTGGAACAGACTTCAAACTTAATAAGAGAAGCACAAAGAAATGATTAACTCAGCTAAAAAGGCTTTGCTGTTTTCTGTGAGGAATGAAGGAAGCTCTCCATAGATTAGAGCTCTAAGTTCTGTGTAGCTGCTATGCAGAAAACTGCACAAACTCATTTTAGATTAATTTTTTAATATTGTATATTAAAAAAAACCCTGAAATAACAACTGTTGTGTTAGAAAGTTTAAAAATAATTATATTCTACAAAGTGGCACTTGCACAGCTCCAATATATTCAAAATGTTATGTAATGACAACATGGATAGAAATTACTCAAGGGTTTGCTCTCTTTCCCACAGACAATTTCCAGATGGATTTCCATTGGGATGATGAGCATACCTATATTTCTCCCCTCCATGCCAATGTTTGATGGGTTCTTTGAGCTAAACCTAACCCAACTCACAGCAAAATGTTCTACTTAGTGCCTCTGGTTTTTTCAATATAGAGCAGAATGAAAACATGGTCATAATGACTGTGTGGGCAACTGTAACATCAAGTATTGCAGGGTGCTCAGCGTCACTTCTCCTGACAGCAGCACTTTGTCACTGGTGCTTTAATGAAGGTTTTAATAGGTGCCACAAGCTGTGCAGACCAAATATTGTGCTTGTCTTTCAAAGTACTGCAGATTCAAGCTTCGTTTTCCCCCCAAACTCTTAAAACAAGTAGTCTATAATCTATTTGTCAGACATTTAAATGTCTGTAAGAGGCTGAAAAGCGAAGGCAGACTTACTAGAGAGGGAACTTTCTTAGTCATTCAGTTATTAAAAAAAGAAAAGCCTCCCCAAGGTTTTTGTCCTTTTTTTTTTTTCCCAGAGAAATAAGCAGAGTTTGAAATACCGTAATTTTCTCTATTTCTCAGTCTAATAGTTTTAATTCCTGTTGTTGGAGGCAAGCTGCCAGGCACAACCACACCGTTTATTGAGCTTGTAAAGATAAAAAATTGTCACCCCTGAAACAAACCTTCTTAAAGCAGCCTTCAGCCTCTCTCATCCTGTTCCAGAAGGATGAAATGGGTTGAATCCCTGAATTTCTCTGTGTTTAACTTGCCTCCCAGCCCGAGCTGAGGCTGCACACATGGAAGATACCGCTGCTTGAACTGATGAACACAAGGCACCTGCAGTGGTCAGACCTAAACAGGAGATTTACACATGAGCCAGGAGGTCCCACGGCTCTGGGAATGCTCTGGGCATGTATCTGCTGAGCCCAGGAGCCCACAAGGGTTATTTCTTCTCAGAGGCAGCTGCAGGTGTTGTCCTCTCCTAAAGATGTTCCCGTGTGAAATCCTTCCTGGTTTTGTTTTGTCATTCCTGTGATTTATTGGAGTTATTAAGGAGATTCTTTGGGCTGTGCTGTTATTTCTGTACTGCTCAGCACTGAGATGCCAGCTGGAACTGAGGATGGGAAGCTGAAGAAATGGTTTTATCTTATGTAGCTCCACCTGCTTTTCCCTCCTGGCCTGGAAATGTGGGGCACTGGGAAGCCACTGGGAAGGCACTGGAAGTTTGAGCTTTTCCAGTAGTGAAGATAACCTCTGGCAGACAGCTTTTGTCACTTCTGCCACCTCCACTGGAGGCAAAGAGCTGGAGCAGCAAAGCATGGGGCTACAGGTGTCACTTCACTGCAATTCTCAGCACAAATTATCCAGCAGCTTATCCCAGACAATGAGAGATGGCAGCAAAATTTGGTTTGTAGGTGTGGTGTCAGAGACAACCCCATCCCCCCATCCCTGTGCATTTTTTGGGGGTTGTGCCCTGTGTTTGGAAGGGGAAGAGGAGCATCTTCCATTTTCTGTCCCTGGGTAGCTGTGAATATGACGATGCTCCTTCAGAGAGGTTGTGCAGAGGCAGAACAGATCTGTGCCTACAACAACCTGGGCATTCAGCTTTGCACAGTAAATAAAATATATAAATAGCTGGGAATGTATCTGAACTCTTTGTCCTCTGAAGAGCAAACTTCCTTTAATTAAATAGTCTGTTCCTACTATCTGATGTTAGTGACATTTTATAATCATTCAATTACTACTTCATTTCAATTTTATGTTATTTTCAGAGGTCAGGAAGTGTAATATTCCAACATCACCATACTCAGTGAGAGGGTAATGGCTGACAGAAATTCTTGCACAGGTTTCTCATCAGTAGATCTTGAAGTGCATTAGAAAAATATGGATTTTTATCTCTGTTTTAAAGGTGATGAGAACTGTGGCCCAGTGAGGTTGTCAGGCATTTCTGATTTTTAAATCAGAGCAAACCTCCCCGTGTGTTCTACTGCCTAAACATCTCAGTCTAAGCACTCCTGAGAAATAGATCAAAATACAATATGGAAACACAAAAGCCAAGAAAATTAATGGTGTCTTAAAGGAATAAAATTAAGATTTTTTTTTTTTCCTTTGGAAACAGAAAAATGTGACGATATTCCTGCTGAATTCTGTATTGTGTGTTCTGTTCAAATCATCTCTTGTATGGATTAACATAAAGTTAATACATAATGCCAGTTTATTTTCCTATTAATGAGTGCTACCCTGGGATTTAAGTAATTCTCACTTGTCTTGATGTGACCTGGCTGTTCAAGATGGCAAAGACCCTCAGTGTCAGGAGCTGGTTTGCCTTTTCCTCTCTGGCAGAGACAACGGAGGGTGTTGGTGCACCCAGGATTCCCAGGAATTCAGTAACCTTGGGGAGGAATAGTCAGGTGACACTTCAGTGGCTGCTCAAGGGACAGGAGGAGATGTATTTCATTTATATCGGTATAGAAGTGAATAGAAATGCCAGCCCTGGTTTGACGCCTGTGTGGCTGTGCGAGCCAAGTAATAATTCCTGCTGTTTCCGGGAAGTAAAGTTTCCATGGAATTTTCTTATGCATTAGGACACAAATGAGTGTCCTAATGCATAAGAAAATTCCATGATTATTTTTTAAATCACATTTTCCATGATTATTTTTTAAATCACATTTTAATACTCTATTACTAATCACTGATGTCATTATTTCTTTTTCTTTCTTACTACTTTTCACACACTTTTCTGATTTAAAAATCAGACCTTTTTGGAAATGTTGAATATAACTAAAGAGATAAGAGCTCATAGTAATAATGAAAATATTTTTATAACACGAATTTTAAAAAACAATAATAAAATATTTTAGTTTTGCACACTGGGAATATTATTTTTCCCTGTTTATATAGTGGATTTGCTTCACTGTCACCAAAAGAGCTGCTTTGAGGATTGGCACAAAGAGGTGAATTGCATGTTCTGAGTGTTTCTCTGGGGTGTTGCTAAGTCATTTTTTGAAAAAAAAGCATTTTTTCAGAACTTCTTCACTGGCCACCTCTTGTGGGCACAACAGGAGCTCCTTGCAGCTGCTGCTGGGCACATTTTGGTGCTCTGAGGAAAGGCAGTGTGCTCCAGCTGCAAATGAGAAATTCCTCCTGACTTCAGAACAATCCTTGGTAATATCAATAAATTGCTTGTGATCAGTTAAGAGCTGCCCTAGCGAAGGGAAATTGGTGTCTTTCTGTGCTGCTGTAGGGCATTTCTTGGCAGGGTCTTTGATGGTTCAGGGTTTGTAGGTGTGTTCTCAGATTTTTACTGCCTTCTGGCTCTTCCCAGAGCCCAGATGAAGGCTTTTCTACTGGTTTCTCCGAATGCAGAGCACAGAAATGTGAATTTTCTTAAAGTGACACACAGAGGGCTGAGTACAATTCAAATGCTATGATGTACAACCCAAATCTCACAAAGGAGTGTGTTAACATTTGTTTTTATTCACTATTTTTCAAAGGATATGTGCCAAGTCTTTCTCGACACTCAGAGCACTCTACATTGTACAAATTCACCGCTGAAAGGCAGAGAGAAGCATTTCCTTTTTCTATAGTTTTAGTCTTTTGATCCCATGGAAAAGTGGATTTTTCCTTACATGACCCCACCTGAGCCTGCTTTGCTGATTCCTCCACTTTCTCCCACATTTCCGTGTTAAATTTCCCTTTTTCAGGGCGAAACTGAACTGAATAAATCCAGCAGAGACTGCATAGGGGATTTTTTTTTCCCCCAGCTGATTTTATTGCTTTCCTGGGTGCTGGAAAGTCTCTCATTTCCTTTGGTGCTCTTTCCTCTCATTTCCAGTTTGCCCTGCAAGTGCAGCTCCTCGCTGAGATCAGGCTTAGCTCCTTTGAGACAAAACACAAGTTCCTTTTTTACCTAGTCCTTATTAAAATGTGTATTGAGCTCACAGATCCTGCTCAACACCTTTAAGGTCTGTGTTTTACCTGCTGTTGGTCAGAATTCCATTGATTTCAGGAATTGTGCTCTCTTACAGCAACAAAGTAGATGAATTATCTGTTTGCTTTCAGTTGGATGAGCCAATCATTTCCCACTGCAATCCATTTTTCCCCTGGAGAGTTCATCTAAGCCAGTAGTACCTATTAATTAAGCCCATTAACACCTCTCCTGAATGGGTATTTGATCCTCCCCAGTTTTTGCCGGGTTGTCTAATCCACACTCCATGGCTTTCTCTGGGCTGGAGGTTCCTTCAAATGACACTGAGGAGTTTTGGGACTGCTCCAGGGCGGGACCTCCCTCAGTCACCTTGGCCAACTTCAGGCTTGGCCCTGACTTCAGCCTCCTGCTCTCTTTGTCCCTTACTCGTCCCTGTCATATTCCAAGGCACAGGTTTGGAATTCTTTGGCTTCTCCATCACTCCCACCGTTTGGATGGATCGAGCGACTTGTTCTTAAATCTCATTTCAGATTCCCCCCTAATCTCTCCCTGCAGATGTTGCTGCTTCAGTGCTTGGTGAAGTGATGCTTTGCTTTTTGTGTACTCAAGCAACACATGGTCTGCAGCTAGCTCCTGAAACTCACAGAATATTTCAGAATATGTTTAAATGCAAGGTCTTACAGAAAATGCAAATTTATTACTTCTCACTTGATTCTCATGATGGATTTCTGGAGAGTGCTCTGAGGCTTTTTTTTTTATTGGTGCTATCACTACTTTGCCTTCATGCTTATGCTAATTTTCTTTCTTTGCCACAGCCCCATAACACTTGTTATCAGTAGCTCAAATTTCCTGCCACCTGTGGTGGAATATATTTCTTCATTATGAGCTTTTTGCTGCTTCCTCAAGTTTTGTCTTTGATTAGCTGCTATGGAATTTTTACATATCATCATCACTTGTCCTGCAAAACTTGATTATCTGATAGATATGAAAATTGCTGCTTCTAGTTTAGATTGGCCCAGATAATTTAGTGCCAGTTCTGGTACCAGTATTGACCTGAACTGCTACAAAATCCAGTGCAAGAGAATGTGGTGGAAGGCTGGGTTTTGTGGGGTTTGTTTGGGATTTATGGTGCTGTTTTTTCCCTCCCTTTCCCTTAAAGTGAAAAAGCAATGGAAATGCCAAGGCTGGGATCAGTGACTTACCTGAACTGGGCTGAAATACAGAAGAGATCATAACTTTTTTGTCTGAATTTTCTTAATCTTATTTGCAGCAACTTTACATCTCCATTTCAGAATCTATTATATTTTCAAGGATCTCTTTAAAAATGAGAACGTTTAGCAGAGGTTTGCCACTCACTATTAAATCTTATTGGAATGATGTGCTGTGAATGCTTCTGAACAGAACATAAATTGCACCAGTTCCTGGCTTTATAAATCATGTTTTGTCCACTTAATGGGCTTTTCTGGACTCATTTTAAACACCCCAAACTTTCTACGGCAGGAGCAGCTGCCGAGCTCCTCCTCCTAGCAGGTAGTTTCTTCTCTCCATCAGCATCATCTGGGATGAGATAAAAACTGGATTTGTTAGAGTGTCATAAAAGCAGCATGTGTGTATATGAAGAAAATGTAAATTTCCAGCATCAAAAAGAGGACTTGGCAAGTGCAGATGTGTGCCTTAAACACTGTAGGAGGAGAGGGAAGGAATGGTTTTGTTTCTTTGTGCTGAGCTCTGCTGGAGCAGCTGCTGGGAGCTCTGGAGCTGCAGTGGCACCGAAGGTGAGGCTGGCTGGGATGCACTGAGCCAGCTGACGTGTGCTGGGGAGGAATGCTGAGGGGAGAAGAGAGCAAAGAATTCTTTTCTATCATCTTTATTGATGTTTATATCATTACATTTTCTAACCTCACCAAGCCCCTGGGATATAAATTCCGGCTTGGAGGGAGATGAGTCCATGTCAGTCTTTGGAAACTCATGTTAGGCAGGAGAATCCTGTTAGCCTGTTCTTGCAATGATCCATGAACTGCTGGACAAGATGGAAGGGCGACCTCCATGGGTGTCCCTGTGCCCACTTCTCCCAGGGACTTCTGTCACCTTTTGGGCTGCTGGCCTTTTGGTTGGTTTGGTTGTTTGTTTTGAGGTTTTGCTTTGGGTTGGTTCATGTTTTTGTTTTCTTATTTGTTTGTTTTGGTGTTTTTCTGCCCCAAACCTCACTGCCGAGAAGTTCTTTCTTTTCCCATCATCCCACAGATCCCCAGAGTGCCCAGTCCTGCTGGAGCAGGTGGTTCACCCTGTGAATGTCTCTGTTTGTCCAGTGGTGCTGGACAAACAGCACTGACATGGAGATGAAGTCAGTGCCCATCACAACAACTGAACTCTTTTCTTTCTGGTGTGTAGGCATTTCTCCCCTCACCGTGATTCCTGTTGAAATGACATGGCCAAAGAGCATGGGAGATTAAAAGAGAAGCTGAACACTTATTTTCTCATAAGCTTTTCAAAAATTGTACTAAACCACATTAAGTAGCATTCTTGAAAATTTGCAATGGCCACTTTCTAAGGAGAGCTAGCAGCAGGTTTTTTATGCTAAGAGTTCAACAAGGAAACTTCTTTTTCCTTATCCATCTCCTGAGAGACTTTCTGGATCAGAAATGGCATCTGAACCAGAGCTTGTAAGCAGCAGGAACAGGTCCTTTGTAGAGACAATTGAGGGAATTTTGGAGAGAGGTTGGTTGGTGCATTTTTCAGGGTAATGGGGCTGCTTTTGGTGCACAGATCAGACCAGGTGGTGATTTTTGGGAAATGTGGTAAATGTGCAGCCAAGGAGCTCTTGTTTTAACAAAAGGTTGAGTGCTCCAGCTCAACAGCCACAGCAGGGTCCTCTGGGGGAAAGAAAGAAAGGAACAGAAGGAAAAAAACCAACCTGGGGCAATCAAATTACAGACACAGCTCAACTATTTTAGTTTTTCAGACTAAAGGATAGCAAATTGGGGTTGCAAAGGCTAAAGGAGGAGTCTGCAATAGTTCAAACATGACATTATTAAGGATCAGAGAATTTTCTATCTTGTCTTCATGGAGTTTGAATTAATTTTGGTAAGATATGGACTGGTAAAAAAGAAAAATTAAAGAAAAGGAGAAGCTGAAAAAATTTTATTTCAATCTGTATCTGAAAGAAACATGGCAGAAATAGAAAACCCTCCAAATCATCATTGCATTTGAATATAAAAAGGGCTTTAAACCTCTGGGTTTTTTTGCAGCTGTGTGTGTATGAATACACAGGGGTGTAGTTGTGCCTGTTCATACATGCACTGCTAGAGTTCATCACCAGCCCCAAGGTACAGCAGGATTTAAACTTATGAAAAGCTGCAGTTGTTTCCCATCTGGAGACTCTTTTAATCCTTTGATTTTGCTGCAGGACCCTTGACCTTATGTGATGGGGTTATTTTTTTTTTCCATAACTTTTGTACATGATGAGAGTTTTGTTAGTTCTGTGGTCAAATTTGAGCAAAACATAGATAATTTTCATACTATAAATTAAAAAACCCATAATTTAGATTTTTTTTTTCCACTTTGCTTACAAAATGCTTGTTGCACTCAAAAAATACTCTCATTACAGGACATTTTAAGTTCTTGCAATGGTGGTTCGGTCCTTGTCTGTTAGAAGTTGGAAACTGCTCTGAGTGATTAATTTTGAGCAGCTATTTTGGGGGTACTCACATCATCTTGGATGCAGCTTCACATGAAATGGATGGGAAAATGGGAGTTTATATCCCTCCTCCACCTAGCAATTGAAATGAAAATCCATAACACTTGAGTAGGAGATTGTCATTGGGATCTCTTTGGAAAGAACAGGCTTTAAAAATACAGCTGGGAAAAAGGCAAGGCAGGATCCCAGGGATGGGTTGGTGGGAAATGGAGGAAATCCTGTGGGCAGCATCCAGAGTCACACTTGTCTTTGAGCCACAGATGTTTGCAGTGCCTGGAGAGAAAATCAGCCAAAGCAGCTAAACTGGAATTCAAACTGCAGCGAGGCACAAGAGGAGCTCTGCATTGGTTCTCTCACACCGAGGCAGAAGGAGCTGCTCCCCAAAAGGGTTTGGGTTGTTTGTCACTGGTTGGGAAGGATGGAGAAGGAAGGGACAACACATGTCCTCCATCAGTGCTCCTGGGGGAGGGCTGGGTGGGATGAGCTTTCTGGGAAAGAGATAACCAGAGAAATTCACTTTCTGATGAGAGGAGTCAGATGTGTTATCAAATGGGGTTTTTGGAGCAATAGGAAACTTTTGTACTGGGGAACAGTCGTGTCATTTTCATTGCTGTGGTTATTGGCTTGGAGTTGCTGCCAGTCTGTTCTGCAGTGTGTAAAATTCAACATCGTGAGCAAAAAAACCCAACTGTGATAATATTTCTGATGAATATTTCTGAAGTGCAGAGACAAAATCCTAATACTACAATGTACTTTTGCTCATACACAATCAAAATACGGTAGTGTATTGAAAAAAGTTTATTGCAGCTTTCAACGAGCGGTGAATGAATTTAATGAAACTTCTGGTACACTGGGCTTGGTTCCTTGTGATTAATGAGAAATAATCCATATTTCTCAATGCCGGAAGAAATCATGTATAAAAATACAATTTTAATAATCTCTTTCATGCAAGCTGTGAAATACATAGCTTTAAGGCTTTTGTTTAATCTCTTCCCAGTGCTGTTTTTCCGTCTGTTGATAGGCTGGAGCTGTAACTTAACGCTGAGATGTTACACTTGCCCAGTTTGACCAGTCAGCTCTGAATATTCACTTGTTTTGGGAGCAGATGGGATTCCAAGTCTGTGCAGAAATCCTGTCAGAAGTATTTCCTTTAGTATTTCTTATGTTCCAGTTCTTGTCACAGCTCTCCTTCCATTTGGGACATGTTCGGTGTGGGAAGTATGGGTTCTGACAAAATATTGAAAGGTGAACAATGTGCTCAGAGAAAGGAATAACTTTGTCTTCTCCACACGGAGAGAATGGCTGACATTCCTGGTGTGCTCCTGTGTTCAGAGTGGGGATTTAAACCTGGATAAAAGGAAATTTGAACTCTTCAGAATTCGGGGTGGACAAGGATTAAGGTTTGCTTTTGAGGAAAACAGGAATTGGTCATTGCAGAGCAGCTTTGTGCTCAGCGTTGTTGCCACCAATAAATGAGTTGTCCCCATGTAAGTCCTGGATTGCTGCAAAAGAGAGGTTTTCTCCTAATGAAGTTTTAATGAATCAAAGGAATTCTTGCCAGTAATTTTGCAATGCCATTCCCATGGAGTTCTAAGGCAATGCAATCCACAGTATTTATAGAACTTCATTAAACATCACACCTGTTAATTCCACATCATATTGAGGACAGGAACCAAAGCAAATTAAAATTAAGAAAAACTACTCTGCCATGAGACCTTAATGATCCTTTCCATGTCTTAAGTACATTCCCTGGGATTATTCTGCTAATTTTCTACCTCTAATTGTTTGTTAAATTTATAAAGTGGTGTTGTACATTAGACTGCAAATTGTTTGGTGCTGGAGTTGTCTGATTGTGTGAATTTTGATAGATGAGACATTATTTGCCATAATATCATTTATATATCTGGAATAATTCTGCTGTCCAGGATTTAACAGCTCCTTCTAATAGATGCCTAAAATTTCATTTTTGTGTTTTTTGCCTTTTTCTAAAGTAGTCCTTTCACCCATATTCTGAAACAGAAGGAAATTCTCCCAAAAGTAATTCTTTGTAAGTTATGGAAACTTTTCTGGGGAGATCTCCTATTGCAAAATGTCTGATATCTTTACTGCAACTGATTTGAAAGTGCAAAAGGTCAAAAATGTTCTAATGTGGTTTGGAAATCCACGTGTCAGCACAGCACATTTCAGAAGGGCTCTTGGGGCTCTGTAGGAATTGCATTTTTCTTTGTGATTTTAATTTTATACCTGGAAAGGATTAGGGGAAGGATTCAGCTGATGGCTGAGTGGTAAAACAAAAAATATTGTTACAATGGAAGGTGCATATTGGAAAAGATTTGGACTTGGAGGGATGTGATATGAGGATTATATACTTTAATTATGAGTAATAATTAGCAAGTGATGTAGAAAAAACATTTTAGTGATTTTTTTCCCATCTCGTCTGCCAGATCTCCATGTTTACTTGCTCCTGGTTAGTGCAATATTATTCTTGACCTTGTTCCCTACTGAAGAGATATCTTGAAATGATTTTTACAATGGAGTTTTAGGGATTTCCCACCCAGCAGAGCATCATCTCACCCAAATACCACTTCCTAGAGAGTGATCTTGAGTCACTGATTCAGTTACTCACTCTGCCTTTCCATCACCTATCATTTTGCCAGGGCTGCTCCCTGCTGATAGTGACCTTACAAGAGAACAGATTAATTCCAGTGTTTGGGAATTTGTGCAGGTTGCTACTCAGTCTGGTCTGTCACAATATGTGTATCCAAAATATAATGTTCTTTAACTTATTGAAGCAGTTTGACTTTGCCCAACCCAAACTCAAATGCAGGAGAAGCTTTAAAAACTAAAAACCCCTCTTTTTTTTTTTTTGTTTTTTTGCTCTCTGCTCTTAAGTCACCTGAAAATCCTTTGCCTCCAGTCTGTTCAGTGGCACAATGAAGCAGCATTCATGGAATTGCAGTGCCTGGCTGCAAGATCCACCCAAAATGTGTCAAAAATCTCCCAATGACCGAGTCTGTGGGGTACAAATGGCAATTCTTGATGTCACCTGCCAGAGAGCCTCATTGCAGGGCAGGGATTTGGGCTCTCCAGGTCCCTCTGGGAGAGGCTGTTGAGGAGAAAGCCTTCAGGAGCTGCTCCTGGAAAAGCAGCCACAACACCTCCAGTCCTCCTGGCTCCTCCCCAAAAGCTCTGTGACAGCTTGACTGCTCTGATTTTTAATCAAAAAGGCTTTGGGGAAACTGCTTCACTGCCACTGATTAATATAGTGATTTTAAAATGAGATTTTTACAATGAAATTTAGGGAAACTTTTTAACCATTTTCACAGCCCTGATAAAAACCCTTCTAGAGTTTGCAGCCAACCTGTTTTGGTTTGGTTTGTTTGTTTTTTAACTGGTCCATATGGTTGTTATAAATACATGGTACAAAAGGTTCTGAGAGGAACATATTAATAACTGGGACCACATAATTTCATTAAACATTAACTTTGCAGTTGTGACTATGCCAATGCATATTCTATTTGCTATTGTGGGAAATATTAGTGAAAATCTCTGAGAAGGAATTGGAAAAAGAGGCTGTAACTTCTGAGAGATGCAGAAAATTCTGGTTTTGTGCCCATTGTGGAGTTTCCTGAGCAGAAGTGATTTCTGTTTGGTTTTTTCCAGCAAATATGCACACTACATATATATGTTCTCCACTGGGACACTGAAATTGAGTTTAATAGCTTGAAATCAGAGACATTTCATGTTCAGCAAGGAATCATCATCCATGTCATAATTACCTTCATGAGGAAGGGGATTATTGACCTTTGTGAGGTTTGGTGGGGTTGAGATGATCCATCATCACAGCTCCAGCTGATGGAAAGCCTTTTTGCTTTCACCTCCAGAGTCCCAGTCCTGCACTCACCTCTGGGCTGATCTGAGTCCTGCTGAGGCTTCAGGGAGCCCAGGGCTACAGGCTGGGAACAGCCTATCAGCCACCTAAAGCTCTGAAGTTGAAGGAAAAGCACCTAGAGAAGAGTTTCATTTCTCCATGGCTGCCTAGGTTAATTTTAAAATCTAGGATGTGATTTTGTTAAAAGAACTCCTTAATGTAGCAGACGTGCTCCATCCTTTCCAGGGACAGCAGCCATTCCGTAAGATCACATGTAATTTTGGCATTGGGATTAATACCCAGTGAATGTTCTGTGGTTAATGCACTTTCAGCTACATTTGCATGAAAAGGAAAAGCTTCATAATTTTTCTCATCCTTTATAATAATTTTAATTTTTTTTAAAGAGGAATCATTGTTACAGAAAATAATCAAAACTTCAGTGTCTTTGTGAATTTAAATCTGCATTTGAGCTGTTGCACCAGTTGGCTTCTAGTGAGGGTTTTCTTATTCCTGGAGCTGATGGACTATCAGCATGCTCTCCCTGGGCAGTCATAATGGCCCAATGGAGTAGTTGCTGAAATTAAGATCTGTGAAGGAATATTTGTTGACAAAAGTAGAAAAAGAATCTCATTCCCTTCTCCTTGAGCATCACTTCTTTCCTGCAGTTAACCCTGCAGTGAGCTGGCTAGGAAAGAAAAAAAAAAGCAGAAACCAGGCAAAAGCAGAAACGAGATTTGTGCAAATGCAGCTCTCTGGAATGAATGTCTGTGAGGTGAAAACAATTCCCGTGGTCACGCGTGGGGAGCAGGGAGAGCCTGCACTGAGGAGAAGGATGTGGCACTGCTCTCCTGGATCTGATGGGGAGTGCTCCATCCTGGCTCTGAGAGACGCTCGACTTCCGAATTGAAACACTTCATGGCTTGCATTGTAAAATAGTGGCGAAAGGAACCTGTAGAATCTGTATCCAAGCAGAAAAATGAAAGGAAACAAAAATTGACAGTTTTTCTATCGCGAGATCGTTCTTGGATAGCAGAGCAGTGTGACTCTCACTGAAACATTAATTTGGATCGCGAGGTTTATTTATCACCTCTGGTGAGAAATCTGAGTGTACAGAAACTTCGGAGCAGAGCAAACACCCAGCTCCACACGGCAGAGCTGTGCAGAGGTTAGCTTTGTGGTTCTGCCTGGGCCTCATCTCGTGTGCTAATTACCTTCGGCACCTTTGTGTCTAGGCCTAATTCATCTCGCAGAGATAAGGCAATAATTTACCATTTAACCTCATTCTTCACGTGCCAAATAGCACAATTGTACGAGAAAAACTTAGCTGTTCAAGTTGGAGTAGGGAATGGAGGCTGGTGTCTTGGGCAAAAGCAGTATTTGGATGGGAAAATATGCAGGAGTAGGGGGAAATTTTGCCTCAAAACAAGCCTTGCACGGGGATTTTAGTGGTAAACTGAGATTTGCCGTGGCGAGACGTGTCCAATTCTCCGGCAAACATTTGTGGATTTCCAAAGAGGCCATGGTTCAGGCAGTATCTCCGTGCCTTTAGGGTTATTTTATGGTAGGCTCTATAAAGTTACATGTGCCTGGTTAATTTTTAGTTTTGTACTATGGCTCAGACACACTGTGCACAAATCTGCTTTGATAAAGGCTAAAATCCCCACACTCCAACCTGAGACGGTCTTGAAATAGGTATATTTGAAATAGGAGTGGCACAGGTTAGTCCAGATAAAGAGGGGAATATTTAAGAATTCCCGAGGTGAAGGAGACTGTAATTGCTACCTGGCACCTGAAGAGGAGATCTAAGTGTAGTCGATAGCTGTGTTGATGATTTCTCCATTAACTCCTGTGTGTGTGAGTTCTGTTTACAGCTGAATAATTGTTTATATGTAAATAAAGCTATTGCAGCTTTCTTTCCCTCTGCAAGGACAGTTTTAGCTTAATTACATTGGAGAGAGATGTGTGGGGAGCTGGGGAATGTTCATCTTGTGATTCATTTTAAATTTGCTTCCTGTTTATTTGCTACTTGCCACACTTGAGCTGGTTTTTTTTTTTTTTTTTTGTTTTGTTTTTTTTTTTTTTTGGTAAATTTATTTCTTTTTTCTGCATGGAAAAATGTGCATTCTTTCCTTCTGGTTTTAATCTAATAGATGACATTTTCATTCTATCTGGAGAATTAATTAAGGTGAACTGTAGCTTCTTTTCCAGGCACCCGAGTGGGCTGAGCTACTGCTGTCATTTCTCCTTGTGGATGTTTGAACAACTGTAGAATCGCTTTAGAGTTAATCGTATTGGGGCTTTTTTTATGGTGTGAGAGAAGGGAAATCATGAATTAATCCCTTCAGTGGACCTTGGCTCCTCTCACAGCAGCCTCCCTCCTGTAAATGCTCGGCATTATGTCAGCTCCCTAGAAGTGCTCATTATCACCTACACACTGGGTGTCAAGTGCTGCTTTCTAAAGAGATTAGTACCTTCTCCTCCTCCTCCTCCTCCCTCACGCTTGCTCAGCTCAGGAGAAGAAAGTCCAAATTACCGCAGCCATCCAGGATGGGAGATGGAAAATAATGCCCTGATTTGGATGCTGTTTCAAGGAGAGAAATGAGATACAGGATGTGATTCCTCCTCAGCAGCACTTTTGTGCTGACCTAATTTCACCTGACGTCAGGAGCTTTAGCACCACAGGTCGGAGCAGAGTGGGGCTTTAAATCTTCCAAACCCTCTGTGCACACCCGGGGTGCTTAATTAGGGAATGGGGAAAATAGGAAATAGGGAAATGGGTGCTGTCAGCGAGGCAGGTTGGAAAACCCAGGTGTTTGCTCCCTCTGGAATAGGGAAGGGGAGCAAAACCGCAATCAAAGTAACAATAAAACCAACTCCTGATCAAAGGGGACCTTGAACCACAAAACGATTTTTTTTTTGTTTGTTTTTCTTTGTGGCTTCTGTAATACACCTCCACCTGTGAGGTTTGGCAAATTGGGCCCCTATCAGTTATTTGCCAGCCACCTGGCAAGAACCACTCACACCTCTCTTAGAAGGGCAGGGGTTTGGTGTCTTTTACCAGGCAGGACTGACAAAACCAGACAAGTGCAGATTAAGTAGGAAAGGAAAAAAAAAAAGAGGAAAAATTCCATTTACTTTTTTCCACAGCTGATATCCCATTCCCTTGGACACTACTTGTGCACTCAGTGAGGATGCCCAGAAAAAGAAAGAATGGATCACAATGGAAAAAAGTGAATAAAAACATTCCAAGCAAAACACACTTGTAACAGTCTTTGGTTTCAATTGTGCTTACAGAGGTGAAAGAGAGACAATAGAATAAGCTGTTGGGAAATAGGACATGCTGCCACATTGGAAAAGTGAGGGGAGCAGGAGGAGCAGCATTTTCTTCCCCATCTCTTGATTTTTTTTAAAAAAATTTCCTAGCTGTGCTAGCTAAGCCCTCAGTCTGGATCTTCCTGCCGAAATTTGCACTGAAATAGTTCTGAAAGCTTTTATGTTGTTCTTGCTTCTTGTTTAGAGTCACAGGATTGTTAATATTGGAAAAGACCTCCAGGATCACGGTGTCCAAAATCGCATAAAGGGCCTCGTTCAGTCTTCTTGAAGCATTCCTTTGAAACAAATGACTGAGATTAAGATTCCTTGCTTCCATCTAGTCCTGCTTTCAGCCAGGCCTGTGAGATGTTATGTTTGGATAATTCATCCTAGGACTGCTCCTAAAGTTTTTTTCCAAGCTAAATGATTCTATATGCAAGGATTTGAGGACATGCTCCAGGTGTTGTTCAATGCATACAGAAGCTTTACATCCATGTCACACAAGAATGGTGTGTGCATGTTCTGAGGAGTGTTGGGTTTTGGTTGTTTGGTTTGGTTTTTTTATAAATATCCTAGTGGAAACCTGAGGAAGAGTTACAATTAAGTTTAATATCTGAAGAGATCCAGAAATACAATTAAATTACTGGGGGCAAGTTTAATGCAAGGAGCAAAGAATATGGGATGTGGAAGGTAAGCCAGAAAAAGAGGAGCTGCATCCTGAGATCAGCCAGAAGAGCCAAAGCTGGAGTCCTTCACACTTCAGTCTTGTGTTGATTTTCGTACTTGATAAATTGATGTTCTGAGATTGGATCAGACTGTATGTAGGTTAAAATCTGGGAGAAAGCTCCCCTCAACAGTTCTGGGGATTTTCTAACCCAGGAAAATAAGAGAAAGTGTTCAATATTTTTAAGAACTCACTGGAAAAAGGCTGTAATCCTCCTCAGCTCTGTGTTATGTTCAGTAAAACATGGAACATTGAATTTACTGCTCTAAATTTTTGCTGCAATCTAATAGAATTCAATAAATTCCCCAGTGATTTGGCTACTTAATATTTATTTCGGATTTACCCAGTTGATTGTATCTGCCAATGAAAGGCCTTCAATACTGAGAGTTTATCTGAGTATTTAACAATCTTCTGTTTGTCCTCGCTGTACATTTGGGAGATGATCTATCGTGGATATATTTAGGAAGCGGACATGGTGAAATTAAATCACTTGGTCAAGGTTACAGGGAGAATTTGAGATGGATGTTGAAATTAAGCCTAGATCTGCCTAGCCCTGAGCTAATCCTGTTGCAACATGGTCACCCTCTATCTGAAATCTCTTCTGTCATCACAGGCTGCTTCTTGGCTTTGGCTGAGTTTGCTGCAGCACAAGCGGCCCCTCTGGGCAGAGTGAACCCCTCCTCCTTTAATGTGGGGAAGAACTCCCATTTTTTGCAATTTTTGCAATAAATTGCAAGTTTAGAGCTCCTAAGAGCCTCAGCAAAGGTTTTAGCTGGATGGAGAGGGCACACTTTATTGGAGGTGGCATTCCCAGGGAGTGCCTTGAAGGCAGGCTCAGTAGGAGGAGCAGAGATGAGCTGGGAACTGGAGGTGATGGCCCAGCCTAGCCCTTGGTGCCACCAGAGGGGTCAGAGCATGTTTGAGGACAGAGCTGCAGAGCTCTCCAGCTTGATTTGAAGGGTCTGAATTTTGAGCCCTGATCACAGAACTGGGGCAGTGTGGAGCTCAGCACAGACCAATTGCTCAGCTCTTCGCTCCAGGATTTTCCAGGATGATATAACTGAACATAAGCTGTGCTAACTCTCATTCTTTGACAGCTAAATATACCTCTCTGTAGTCTTGTGGAGCTTGAGCTGATTGTGTGCTGATGGAGAGGCAACATTTTATGTAAGGCGTGTGTAGGAGATCTGCGAGAGATCTCCACAGGGATCATATTAGAACCTATAAATGTGGGAATGGTTATTTACAGCTGAAGTATGGGGTGACAGAGGAAGGGATAAAGGATCTGAATCTCACTGTTGCATTAGCTCCAGAGAAGTGCTCAATATCACACTATTCCCTCAGTACAAACTAAAATTGATACCTGATTTCATGAGGTGCCATATTTATAAAAGATGGGCTATTGGTTTGAAAATTAAATTTCTAAGCTCACTGTCAGTCCTGAAGCTTCAAGCCCTTAAAAAAAAAATTCCAAAAAGCTTTTTAAGATTCTCAGTAACCCTTTGTACAACTATATTATTTAAACTTGACTGGATGCTGGTTTTTGTGTGTCCAGTGGCAAATCTTTTAGTTCCTCCTGCTGGATGCACAAGTCACTAATTGTGTTTTAAAACAATTACTTGGATTGGGTCTGCAGGGATAGAAAAACGTAAGTTCCAGGCCTTCATTGCCTTGTACTGTTCAACATTCCTTCCTAGAGATTGAAATCCCTGCCTTGCTGCTCTCGTGCTGATTCTGCAAACACACCCCGAGTCTTTCACTGAAGGAACACCAGTGTAATCACTTTCCCTATTCATGTTGCCCAAATAAACCATGTGTTTAGGTTTTCTCATAAATCAGGAGAAAAGAAGCCAGATTTTCTCACAAGTGAGGTAATTTTGCTCTTTACAGACAGTGATTTCAGCATTTCTTATTACTTTTACCTTCCAGGAAACACAGGATCCAAAACTTGTATAAATTAAATATCCTAGTGTGGATTCTTACTTTAATGCTGTTATATCTCTGGTCTCTATAATTCATGCTTTTCCAGTGGATTCCTTGAATACCATATCGAAGGATTTTAGATGATCCTTCATAAACCATGGTCATCCTTCCTTCCTTCCAGTGCATTCACTGGGTTTCTTTCCTCAGTTTGTTTAGAATTACCTCCTTTTACAACCATCAAAATTATATCCTGTAAAGGAAATTAATTTCTTCTCTTCCTAATAATGTGGCAGACTTAATTTCTTTGTAATTATATTTAACTTACTTTTAGTTTAGAGTGCAAGAAAGTGAATGATGTAAAATAAAGTGTCAGAATTTCAGAAGTGTCAGAATTTTTTCATAATCCTGTAGAGAGGAAGAAGAGGCATCACAAAAATGCTTTCCCAATTGTTTTAGAGGATAGACAAAGGAAATTGTTCAAATGGTAACAAATGATCATTGTTGGGTCTGTTTCCTCTGAAAACTCCTCTTGACTCTGGCAAGGGCTTTGCTGGTGTCAGTGGCACAACTTTGTGGAAGCTTTGGGAAAAGCTTTGGGGAAGCTTTTCTAGAAGTTTTCTCTCTCATTCACAGAACTTACAAAAAATTCCATTATTTTAAAAGTAGAAAACATAGAATTCTGAATTACATTTCATGATATATTTTATTATTTTATCTCTTACACATATTATGATCTTCCATTGTTGCTCCTGAGCTAGAATTAATGAAATGGCAGGAGGAAAAAAACCTCAGTGGGATTTAATTTTACGAATAATGTGCTGAGGGTTCTCATCACTACTTTATCTAAATATAACACTGTGAGCATCTCTGGTGCTTGTGAATTAGAGGATGTTTGGAAGCTGCAGCAGCTCCCGGGAAACCCAATTTTCCTCTCCACAAATCGAAGTTAGGAGTATTAAATATAATTAATATGGAATATATGTGTTTAACTGTTTTATGGTATGTAAGCACAGAACACTTAGATGTCTTTAGTGAACTAAGCTGAGGACACGATGCAGGACTGCACAATTTATTTTTATCCTCAAGGTCAAGTAACATCTTTGAGCACTGACATCAGTGTTCAAGAAATATAGGTCTGACTACACAATTGCCTTCAAGGTTAGGAATTTCCTTGTATATATAATGTATATACACAAGTGTATGCATTGCTTATTATCTTCTTTTCCTCGGGCTTTTGAAAATAAAATCTTTATCCTTTTAGAGACTGGAATGTCTGCTTAGAGAACAAAACTCCAAGATACATAACAGAGGTATGAAGCTGATCTGTGTAGAACAATGCTGAGTTTAAAAAAGGCTATTTGTATAAAGAAATTAAGGAATCCTTCCAAATATGGGAATTCCCGAGAAGAAATGGGAATTAAAGTAGGTTTGAGTAGGAGCTGCTTATCTGATGGTGTTGGACACTTTCAAAATTACTAAGCTGAAATGGCAGATGAATTCTTAATGGCCCTAAATTATCAGCCCATGCATAAACCACCTTGTGACACTTTAAAGAGGAGAAAAGAATGATGCCCTTCTGACTTCTACTGGTTTACAAGTGCTTCAAACTCTCCCTCTTATCTTCCCTTTTTTGGAGCTGTTTAAGCAAACTTGGTAGATATATTTTCTCAGCCTTCCAGGGAGGCTTTTGTATTTATTTACCAGTAAATTACTTCCTCCCCCCAATTATTTCCCCCCAATATTTCTGCAAATATATCAGGATGGATGTGATGGATCAGCTAAGGGCACACACCAGGGACCAAGGAGGAGAGGTGGCTTCTGCCAGTCTCAGACAGGAGGAGGCAGTTGGGATTTTATCACTGTAATCTGCTGGTTTATTACTGGACATTAAGACATCCAACAGATTTATTTGGAGCAAAAACCTTGCTAAGAGTTCATGCCTGTGAGTTAGCACTGGAGAACGGGGGTGGTGATGTTGGCTGTCCAGGAGGGCAAGTTCTGGATCAGGCCTTGAGTTCTGGATTTTGCCTGCTGGTCCTGGAGCACTTCCCCATGGTCTCTGCCGCCCTGAGAAGGGGAATTTGGCTGGATTTGGGAGGTGAGCAGACAAATGACCCACGGGGAAATAAATCATCAGACTTTTGTTTCCCCTGCAAAATGCGTTCTGTTCTTAGTGCCTAAAACGAGTTGTTGCTGGTGCAGAAAAGAACAACAGTTCTGGCTCTGAAGAAAGGGAGGTAAAAATGCCGTCAATAAATCCTTCACAATGTAATCAATAGATCATTCAGACCTCACAGTCTGTGCTCACTGGTAGGTTAAACCTGGCTGAGGTCCAACCACGGCTGGAGTTGCACTCGATGATCATTGTGGTTCCTTCCAACTCAGGAGATTCTGTGATTCTATGAAGTAACGACTGCTTTGGGTTCCTTCTTCATCTTGTGGTTCTTGTATTCCCTGGCTCCTTTGTGGCATCTGCGAGGGCAGAGGAGGTGCTGCCATGCATTGTTTGCCCCTAAATCCTTTCTTGACCTGTTTCTGACCAAGCACAGTGAGTTCTTTTGGGGTTTTTTGACTCTTTCTGAAGGAATGGAACCTTTCCTGTTAGCAAGGAAACTGCAGCACATCAGTGAAAGATAATTTTAAAATGGACAGTTTGAAGGGTTATGGAGCCAAAGGAAATACTATTGTATTAATGTGTTAATTTTATTTCAATGTGAGATTATTCTAGACCAGATACTGCTGAGCTTTTTTTCTTCAATGTCATTTTTGTTCACATGTTCATTCTTCTGATCTGGGGAGACTCTTTTGTTCTGCAGTAATGTTTTCACAAGCTCTAAGCTCAGTTGCTTGTAAAAGTTTTTGGCAAAACTGTCATCATAACTATTGTTTCATAATATTGCATCTGGGGTTAGGAAACTGTTAATGGATCTTCAGGATCTGGCTCAGTGTGGAAGCCAAGCCTGACACCCAACTAATTTTCATTTTTAGTGTATTTTTATTTCCTATACCGAGTAGATTTATTACAATAACATTTGGGTCTTGTATTTAGTTTAGTATTTAATAATGTCAATAAGTATTTTTGTGCAAATTATATATTCTATCTCAAAGTAAATTTTCTATAGCAGTAATTCTTGAAGCTTTTATATTGTAAAACTCATTTTTTGTTAAAGAATTTGAACACTCATTTATTTCAAATCTGTATATAATTGTGAATACAAATTCTGAGTTCTTGCAGGAGCATATTTATACCTAAAAGTTACAAACAGCCATTGTGATAATTTCAGATTAGGTCTGACTCTACAGTTGTTCGAACCCTTGAAATGGCTTTCGTGAGAGTTATTCCCAGTTGTTCCAGTGGGATTGAAAGGACCAATTTATTGAAGTTCCCACATTTTTTGTTTGTTTTGGCTGAAGTGGAGCCATTCTGTCAAAGGCTGCCATGCAGGGGAAGGACAGGACTGGTATGGAACGTTTTGGGCTGCACCAGTGTGTTCCAGCCAGCAGCACTGAACCCTTCCAAGGCTCTGCAGCCAGTCTGGGAGTTCCCACAGCCAGTGGGGTGGCACTGCCAGCCCAGGTGACATCAGCAGCACAAAGTTTTCCCAGGGTAGCAGTCGTGGCACAGGAAGAACACCCGAGCTGGCAGTGGTTTGTGTGACAGGAGAGCTCTGGTTTCTCCTTGCACACAGAGCAGCATCAAGAGCTGCATCTCTAACTGGGCACTGCGGCCCTGCAGGGAGCACACTGCTGTCACTGGGCTCTGGGGACATCTCCGAGGTGGTGGCTCTGGGGTGGCCCTGTGATTCCCGGGATGGGCTCTGCGCCGCCCTGGGAGCCACTCTGGAGCGCATGTTCCCCGGGCAGGATGAGCAGCAGTACCAGGTCACTGATAGCCGCGGCTTAACAAAGCTTACCAGGTCAGACCGCTTTGCCCACTAAGCTAAACATAGCCTTTTATCTCATTATATTGGGAAAACCCTCTCCACAGCAGGAGGCATTTGCTGCAGGTGATTTAATTACTACGAGATATGTATTGGAGTTGTGTTGTTTGCTGAGCTATCAAAAGGCCTTATTTCATAGTTTGTTAAAATTCTGTTCTCCCTTTTAAATTGTTGAGAGTGATTGAACCTTGTCCCACTGTTGTTTCCCTTTATGTTAATAATTTGCCTTTATTAGAGTAATAAATATGGCTGATCCAGGCTTCAATTTGGAGCCATTTGACAAAAAAGCTACAATGGGAGCTACTGTGTCAGCCTAATGAGATTGCCAGTCAGGAGATCAAGGTATGTAGGAAAAGTTCATATATTGGAGAATGAAAGCTTAAAGTTCTAAAAGGAGAATGTATTTTCTTAATAATATTAATAACAGTCCATATTTGTAGTTTAATTCTCTGCTGTTATTTATTACTGTCTAATCTGAAATATGACTGTATCAGATGAGCAATTTAAATAGAATAACGTTGGGTTTCTTTCTGAAGATGCAATCCAAGGTCATGGTGTGACCTAACTGTGTAAAGGGGGCACTTGAGGTTCATATCCATGTCACAGTCATACACAATTTGACGGCAAAGGATGCCCCTTCAAACACATCCTGCTCAAAATATACTTTTCAAATGCAAGATAAGTGGTTCCCAGTACAGAAGTTTAGTAAATAAGAAGGAAAACAACATTTTTCACATTGTGGTATATTTTGCATCAGTGATATCAGAAGAAGGTACTGAACCAAAATTCTGATTCCAAACTTCTCTGTTTTTTTCTGGGAGAATAATTTTGGTGCAATAGAGAGATGAGTCCATGTAACCCATATATGCCCTTGTGCAAAGTTTCATCCCTATTTCCATACATCCTTCAGGTTGTCTGAAATCTGCAGCTTGATATGAGCTGATCCCTTTAAATGGTACAATCCTAGAAATTGAGTTTAAATGAATTTGGATTAAATTTCTAATCTCCATCAGGACCAGCGATAGGAGACTGCAGGGGAAGAGTAACATTGCCTTTCAGAACACAGGGAAGGGAAGTCCTACGGTAGAAAACCACAAATTACTCGAGTCCCCCAACCAGTATCATTGTATTATGATAAGTAAACAGATTAATGCTGGGAGGCAGTTGGCACAGATCCTGCTTTGAGAATTGGCAGTTTATGGGGTTTAAATGCCCATACAGTGAAAGGGTGATTCCTTTGCTGCCTGTCCACAGTTCCTGGAAGCTGTGGCACCCTCACAATGCTGCTCTTTAGAGCTCTTGTCAGTCCACTTGATTGGTTGGTCTAAGATTTGTTCTGAGTGTCAAAAAATATTTTCTCTCATCTGCACGAGGGTGGTGGAATGCTACTCTAGCCCTGGTTTTGTATTCTTAGGCATGTCTTAGGCTGCTGAGCAGCTGATTTCAGCAGTGGATTCAGGTTTAGCTGTATCAGATGTTGCAGGTCCTCACTCTGGCCAGGGCAAATCCCTTTGGAGGAGGCTGCTGAGATGCTTCTCTGTCATTGCTGTGCCTCGGCTGTGGCAGTGAGCCAGGAGGATCTGGCTTATTAATACTTCTTTCTCTGTTGGCTTATTAATACTTCTTCCTCAGTTTCTTTTGTTGGAAGAGCCTGATGACCTTTCTTATTGCTCTGGTAATCCTGGGAGTCTGGTTTTGTTTTCTGAGCACTAAACCTGTGGCAAGGAGGGGGACAGAAATGCCAGACCAGCCTTGCAGGCATCTGCTCTGTTTGGGCATGGCTTTCAGATGGTGAAAGAAGAAAAACTGGGATATTTGTAGGTATCAGTTGGTAGAGATTGAAGGAGGGGGGAACTGCAGTGCTGGCTGGCTGGTGTTTTTCCTTTCAGACATTGAGAAAGTTGGAATACTGGTCAAGGAAGTGAGCTGATTGGAGCTGCAATAATTTATCAGTCAGAACATGTGGCAGTTTGTACAGTAAAATAGATGTGGCAGATAAAATAGAGTTCAAGGCAACCGTGAGCTTCTGTGGTTTAAATCCCACAGCGAAGGTTGGAGTTGGACAGCACCCTGGGGTTCACCCAATCCAAACCCTGTGCCTGCTGCTGTCGATGCCCTTAGCTCCAGAGCCTCCCCCAGCAGAGCCAGGGGTGTCACACACCTTCCCCAGAGGCAGGGAAGGGTTAACCCAGCAACCACCTCAGAACCGCTGTAATTTAAACTCGGGAATACTCTGATTTTATAGTTAGGGAAATGGAAGCACAGTGGGATCAAGTGACCTACTAACATCTCCCAGGCAAGAAACAGCAGGGCAAGTCCTTGAATGTGAGTGTTCCCAGGTCCCTCTTCTCCACTCCTTTTATTAGGTCATGTTGCTTCCCAGGATAACAACATGTTTGAGCAGTTTGGGAGCGCAAGCTGTTTCCTTGCAGAAATATTACTGCACTGTGTTCCCAAACTGGAGAGACACCGAATCTGAAAACAGATTTAATTCTTGTTTTTAAAACGTAGCAAATGAGATTTAAAAATATGAGAGGCTGCCAGTCTGCTGTTCTAGTTTAACTATCTGGGTTGTGATTAGGAAAATATTAGAAATCTGCTTTGCAGTGCCATCCCTCTGATTGGACAACCTCACTGAAAAGGAGGTCTTGGTCCCCAAGATCCTGAAAGAGGAACTAACATTATGGTCCTGTGTTTCCTGTCATTAATTATCTCCTAAAGACCTTGAAATGTGCTCATGATGTTTATCACCAGCATATATGAAATTAAATTTTTCTCCAAAGAAATTAGGTAAGCTCTTTCTTTTGCCTCTGAATATAAATCATCGGTTGAAGTTTTACTGTGGAAACAATTTTTTCAAGTTGCAGTTCAAGCTCAACAGCTAAAGTCTCATTCCTCGTACATCCCGTAAGCATTGTCGTGTTTTTTAAACTCAGTCCCAAGGAGCATCCTTCTATTTTCCATTCAATTTTTCTGCTCCATTTCCGCTCCTTGCCCCCAAGTTAAGGTGTTAAGTTGTTTTTCTGTCAGAGCTAAATAACATGCTGCTGGATGCTTTAATAAGCATGAAGATGTGCTGACAAACCCTCATTTCAGATGGTGACTTGCTTTGCAGTGCTTTGCTATTCAATTTGATGATTAAATACCTCAAAAAACACCAGCCAACATTGCGGCCATTTTGAGCTGCACGTGCTGGAAGCCAGGGTGGAAAATGTTACTATTTTCACAGTTGTCTTCAAAAAATAATAGTAATAATCCCTCCCAAGCCCTTAAGTTCTGGGCTCAGAGTGTTCTTTTTGGTGCTATTCCTTGGCTGGCTCATTCCTGAGGGTGGAATTGCTATTTTTAGCATCCCTGGGAATGTGGTCTGGTAACTTTGAGGGTAGTGAGCAGATATCATCCTGGAACCACGAGCTCCTGGCCCTGGCTGGCAGCAGTGCTGATGCTCAGGTTTGGGCATTTCTGAAGAGCTTGCACTTGGGAGCTTTCAGTGAGGACAAACACAGGGTTTCTCTTCATTCAGAGCTCCTTGAGGGCATGGCATGGCTCCTGTTTGGTGCATGGAGCCATGGCTTGGGAGGCTTCATGGCTTGGGAGGCTTCATGGCTTGTCCACCTCCCTGCATGCTGTGGTGCTTTGGAGGCCCACGCTGAGTGAGCACTGGGAATGTTCATGTGTAAAGTTGGTTGGATTTGGTATATAACAATATATTCAAACCAAGATTTTTTTTCCTTTAGAACTTTTTTTTTGTTGTTGTTATTTTTCTCCTCCTCTTATTCCCTTGCCTATTCTGTTAATCAAAAATAAGAATTAGAGTTTTTCCTGATATAGGCCTTATGGTTCTGTCCCTGGCCTGAAGTTCCTGTAGGATGACACAAAGTCTTTGAGAGCAGCAGTCCTCAAAGTAGCAACAGCCAAATGTGTGGAGCAAGTTTTTATGCTGTGTTGAATTTCTTTAAACTATTCCTCTCTTCTTTCGGGAAAGACAGTGAAAAAAAAAAAGTCTTCTTTAATGTATTTTGGTACTTTGTCAATCAACCTTCTATTGCTTTTCAAATTATCTTTAAAATTTCTACCAAAAAGAAGAATGTCAGTAGCCAGATAATTGCAGATGTCTTAGTATCTTCCTGCTTTTCTGACAGAGCAGTAGAGGTCACCAACATTTATGGGTCTGGGACCTCAGCATAACACATTTAACTCGAGCACTGCTTTGTTCAGTGCTGGAATTCAGTCTGAACTGCACTGCAAACTCCTTAGAGCTGCAGTTTGTACTGAAAACTTGTTCTGAAAAGGGGACACGTCTCTTTGCTTAATATAACCCAAAGTCACTGCATCTGGTGTCCTGGCATGCATGTAATTGCCTGTAGCTTCCTAATGATAAAGGCAGTCTCACATGAGAAAATTCTGCATTGATCCTAGTCCTGATATACATTTTACTTCATTAAGAAAAAATTGATCAGCATAGATAAAACTCCTGATCAATGATCCTAGCATTTTTTTTTTTTTTTAAATAGCTTCCATTTTGGTGCAGTGCAGACTTTTGGTTTAACTGGCTGAATTGATATTCTGAGCAGCGAGTAAGGCAGGATGACAGAGCATCAGCACAGCTACTCCTATTATTGCTCAGGGAGGTGAGCTCCTGCCCACTCTGGCCAAGGCACGGGCAAGTCAGAAGCCACTGCTGTCCTAGGATGCTACAGAACACATCCCAACTTTTATCTGTACTGTTTTAGACATTTATCACACACACACACACACACACACACACACACACACATACACACACGGTATTTTCCTGTGTTCAGTCAGTCTCAGGATTGAATGGTTTGAGGTAGGGAATTTGAAGTTGCAGTTTGGACACGGTGCATGCACTGATCTCAATTTGCTTTGAAAAAATAAACTATTACACTGAAAATGTTCTGCTTCTCAAAGGACTGATGTCTCTGCCTTATTTTTAGTACTTGGGTTTCTTTTGCTCTGCCATAACATGCTATTCTATTGGAAAAGCCTTTTATGTTTCTGAATGCGGTATGTGCTGATATTTCAAAATAACAGATCCATAATGACTCTGAATAGATGGAAAGAAGCTCTAGGTGAAATGCAGTGATTCCCCAAAGTGTAAGGCTGTAAGGAAGGAGGAGGAGAAGGGCAGAGAGCTGCTCTGGCATGTATGTCTGGCATGTATACATGCTGATGTGCCCAGATCACATTAAACGGGGATATTTCGCCTGTTCCTCCTGTATGGTTTTGGATTTCTGGCAGGCATGGCAGGGACACGAACACAACACAAACCCCACAGCGCTGCAGGGCTGCTTTTTTTGCCATTTCCCTTAGAATCCCCATTGTTCTTACATAAACAGAAAGAGCAGGGGAGGGCGAGCGAGCCGGATCTTTGCAGAGGGTGATTACGAAGTAATTTGCAGCACGGCCCCGCCGTCGTGCCGGGTGTCATTAGCGGGCACAGCCCGAGCATCGCCGGGCACTGCGGGCTCAAGCCCCGCCGCATCCTGCGCCTGCTCGGGGGCGCAGGGGATGCGCCTCTCCCCGCGCCCCCTCTGCTACACCACCTTTCATCCCCCCCTTCCTCCTCCAGCGACACTGATAGGACTTGACAGCCCTTGTCCTTGAAGGTTTCTCCCGTTTCTGAGTAAGTGGCATATTCCTGGTCGCTTGCCATCTTCCGTTTTTGTCATTCTCCCAGGGGAAGCATTAAAACCGCAAACAACAAACATGGTGGTTCAGTCCATATTTTTTGTGTTCTTGCCCCGTTCCCGCGGAGGCCCGGCGGTGTCCCCGCCGTGGCGCGGCGCTGGCGCTGGCGCTGGCGGGGCGGGCGGCGGCGGTGGCCCCGCGGTGGCGGTGCGGTGCGGGGATGCTATGCTGCGCTGCGCTGCGCTGCGCTGCCTCCCCGGCGGGCGCCGCGGTGGTACGGTCTGCAGAGGGGCTCCGCGGCCGCTGCGCGCCTGCCCGCGCCCATGCCGAGTCCTGAGCCCTCCGCCCGCTAGCCGCGAGCAGGCTGCGCTGGGGAGGATGTCTTAGCCAAGTAAGTAGCGACATCCACAGCATGAGAGCAATAATGATGGTGGTGATGATGGTGGTGGTGATGATAATAAAAAAAAAAAAAAAAAAAAAAAAAAAAAAAAATCCCCTTT
>VZRM01007391.1:498181-512866 GCA_013397955.1 Grantiella picta | reverse complement strand
TTCCCCTTTCCGTTCTGAGCTCCGTTTATTTGACATTTTGCTGCCGGGGAAGGCGCGAGCTGATGGGAAGATGGTGTGGGGATCGGGGCTGAGTGATGCATTAGGTTTTGGTTCGTGCCCTGGGAATCTCTGCAAAGGTAATGCTGCGACTCGTGTAGATTATTCTGTAAGGTCAAAGAGAAACTGCATAGCTAAAAGGCTCTCTTGCATCAGAAAGCAGTCGCTGGGCTTCGGTAGGTTGAGAATTCAGCATGATCTTGTTGTTTTTGAAACGTATGGGCTTGATTTTGATTAAATCAGTTCTTTAGTGATGAGGAAAACACGTGGATGGGATTTTGCTTTTATCATTGCTGGTAAGAATCGGATGTGCCTTTTTTTTTTCTTTCAGAACCTCACATTTCACTAAAATGTGAGCAGTACACTTTGACTGTTGTATTTTTCTAACTTTAATGTTCTCTTATGATAGGCAAAGCTATTTCTTATTAGGAAAATCTGTAATCCTCAGCTGGGTTCCTTTATAGAGCTGTTTATAGTTTTTCGGTGCGTTTGTTTGAAACTAAAGGGCAGACGGGTTAAAACCCCCAAACATTGCTTTTGTATTGAGAAGGATCAGAAAATAATGTGGAAGAGACCGGGAATTTTCTGTAATTCCTTTTAGGCGTGCATGATGTTTCCTGTGGCAAGGTGGGGAAAGACTTTCCTGAGGTGTATGGTACAATAATTAAGAATTCTGACAGATACACTTTCATTTTTATTATTTTTTAATTTATTTTTATGAAAAGAAGAATCAGCTCCAAACCCACCGAATGCTGCATGGGAAAGCTTTTTGCTGTTCATGAGGCATCCAACGCTTTAAGAGAAAACATAAGATTACAGGAGTAATTTCCGATTATGTAAAGGGAGATGGTGTGCGTTTGATCCCTGCCTGCGGCGCTGGCAGCTCCTGTGCCCCGCGCTCCGGGCAGCACCGAGCTCTGCCCCAGCCTCCCATTTCCTGCCTCCAAATTGTCTATCCGAGCCGGGGCACTTCCCTGGGCATTGCCCGGCGTTCCCAGGCTGCCGACACCATGGCTGTGGGCAGTCCCGGGGCAATGAGGCAGCCAGGAGCAGATGCTTAGCCCGGTGCTTCCCATTCCTGCTGCAAGGTGAGTATGGAAGGAGCTCCAAGGGGCTGGAATGGCTCTGCTTTCAGGCTAAAGCAGCTCATTTTACACCCCGAGAGCTGCATTCTCCTAAGGGCTTCTGGTCCTTTGACCTCCTGATTGCTTTCTGTCGTGGGGCTGGGAAAGGATTGCAGCGATATTACACAAGTTGGGGTGTCTGGAAGAGAGCTGGCACACTTAAGATGGGAAAACTGCACTTTTATTGCTGGGATTTGAGGTTGATGTTAGATATTTGTGGTGTGAAATTGATAACGAGGGGTTTTTCTTAGTCTTTGCTTAGAAAAGGGATTACAGATCTACTTCATAGTCCACATGTTTTTTTTTTTACCGCTGAGATGCATTCCTGATTAGCATTTAATTTGTGAGAGGTCATCCATATGCATGACTGGCTCTTGTACCTTGCTCTGGAATAACTGTTTGACTCAGGTATCCAGCAGGTCTTTGATCACAGACAGCTCTTACTTTGTTCATGTTCCTCTCATTTTAATCCAAATTGCTACCTGGGAAGAAGTGGTTCATATTTTCCCTGTAGTGCTGGTAAAATGAGTAAGTTTGTGAATAAGGCAACAAAATCAGGCTTGTAGATAAGTTGTGTAGAGCAATGCAGCATGAAGGTTTTTTCATTTTTTTTTTTTTTTCCCTCTGAGTGCCCCTTTTCCATCCTTTTTGTGCATCTGTCTTCATTTCTGTGGGGAATTGATTTTGGCCCGCATCAGTGCTAAATATACATTCATTTTCACTGAAAAGGTCAATTTTTTTCTCTGCTGCAAATCAAAACTGCATGATATTTCTCATGCTTTCTGCATATATAGAAAGGTTGCATGCATGTATATTGAAATAGCTTGGAAGAGTTTCATGCTTCCCAGTACGATTCCAGGTTGCAGAAGACATGGTAATGATGAACTAGGTATCACACTGTTCTTCTAAGAGCTGCCATGAAGTCACTTTTGTGAGTGCTTTTTTCCTTTTAAATTTCATATAATGTATCTAGGAAAGAACTTTGAAGGGTTTTCTTTTCCCCTTTCATCTTCCCCCAGCATTTAAAATATACAGCTTATCTTTCCCAGTGCTGTTGGATTAGACATGCAACATTTTTTGGATCCTGCTAAATATATATTTATATATCTTCCTGTCTGAATACTGCAACTGCAAGCATGTATTCTGCTAATATATGAGAATGTTGAAAGTGTTTTTGCTATTTTTTGTCCATTTTCATCCCGCACTTCCCCCTGTCAAATGCCAGTTGTGGCGGTAGTAATTCCTTGTTACATTTTGGAATAAATGTAGAAGTCGTGACCTTGTAACTCTGTCTCCCACTCACTGAGAGCCCAAGGCACTGCAGTAGGACTCCAGCAGAGGTGGTTCTCTAAATGGAGCCCATCTCCTTTAAGAAATGGAAATACTTTACAGCTTGTACCTAAAATCAGGTTCGGAAGGGAAGAAAGTGGTTTATTTGATTAATCTGACTTTGAAACCTTGTAGAGAATAAGCTGCCTTTTGCCAGGTTTTTCATTCTGTTTTCAAGGAGAGACAAAGAAGGATATTACAGTTCCCTGGAATTTAGCAAGTGTTGCTATGCCTTTTTGGCTGATTAATTACATCCAGATTATCCATTATCTGATCAAACGACCCCCCCCCCCCCCAATTAAAACCACCCATTTCTGATTAATTTTAACACGCCAGTTTGAAAAGGGGTTAAAACCCCCAAACCCCAAGGATCGGAGAGGTGTTTTAGTAGAATTCCTATATGAATATATGTTGTGCAGCCTGAGGCAGTCCCTTGGTGCTGGCCCGGGGATCCTTGCCGTGCCGAGGCGGGCGGGGAGCGATGACTCCGCTCGGAACGGAGCCTCCCTGCCGCTGCCAATGGAGCACCAGAGATCCCAGCGCCGGGAGAGCTCCGGAGCTCTGCAGCACCTGCAGTCCGGGCAGCCCCAGCCCCGCTGCCCTGCCTGCCAGGGATGCTCCGGGGGATCCATCCTTCTCCATCGCCTGTGCCCACGGCGTGCTCCGAGCTAACGTATCCTTAGTGGAGCAGTTGCGTAAGAGAGCAGGATTTCTCTCTAGGTAGGTTATGCTTTCATACTGGATGGGTTTTTATATGCCAATATAGATAAATAAAGGGCATTATGGAGGTTATTCAATATATGGGCTTATTGTTTCATCCATAAAACAATAAGGAGGATCAATAGCGTTTTATCGGAATCTTCATTTTAAACTTTGGTGCCCTTTTGTAGGAAATGTAAGCATATGGTACAATTTAAAGAGCTGCAAGGTTCTTGTTTCAAGTTTTACTGGTTTTACTCATGTTTAGGTGAAAAAGCATGGTTTTACTGTTTTTTTTCCCTAAATAACCTTGTTTTTTGCATTAAACCTGGAGATTTGCAGTTGAAGAAAAAGAACCAACGTGTAAGGGATGGGTTGGGAACGAAGCGTACTTTAATAATTTTGAGAGGCTGTTAGCTCTGTAAAATGCAGGATGTGTTCCTTCTGAACACTGCAGATGAGTGAAATATGGAGCCTCGGAAGGGATGTGGAATTCCTGCTTAGGTACTAGAGTTGGCAGAGATGGGAAATGGTAACCAAGTTACAAAATACTTCCCTTCTACCACACCATGTATGAACAAGTTCATCCTGCTGGTAATACATTTTTCCTTGTTTTTGAAATATTCATGGCACAGTTAAAGCATCAGAGGATTGGGCAGCAGGCTCTCAGAGAATCCTGGAAGCAGTTAATGGGAAAAGCTAGAAGAGGAACAGCAGTAAGAACTGGGATTTCCATGGAGGAGTTTGTGCATTTTTCACCCTTTGTCTCCTATTCATGCTTGGTGAAGGTGAACTGGGTGGAGAAAGCAGCTGATTTCAGAGGCACAGAATAGTTGAGGTTGGCAAGTAGCTCTGGAGATAGTCCAGCCCTACCCCTCCTGGCCCAGGTGGAGTCACCTAGAGCAGGGCAGTGTCCAGTCAGGTTTTGAGTATCTCCAAGGATGGAGATTTCACAGCCTCTCTGGGGAACCTGTGCCAGTGCTTGACCACCCTCAGTTTTTTGACCTTTACATGGAATTCATGGAATTTTCTACCTTTGCTCTCCTTGCCTTTTTGCCTTTGACTGGACACCCCTTAGAAGAGTCTGGCTCTGTCTTCCTCACTTCCTCCCATTAGATGTTTATTGATAAGGTCTGAGCCTTCTCCTCTCCAGGCTGAACAGTGCCACTTTTCTGAACCTCCTGCCTGCACGTCAGGTGCTGCAGCCCCGTCATCACCTCTGCATCCCTTTGGAGGGCTCTCTCCAGCACAGGTGGAGCCCTGGGATGTTCCAGCAGTGCTGGTGGCAAGGGAAGCTCCCCTCCCCTCCCTGGTGCTGCTGGCACTGCTGTCAGGACCAGCCCAGGAGCCCTTTGCTGTGAGGACACACTGCTGGCTCTGGGACAACTTTGGGTCCAACAGGAACCCCAAGGCCTTTTCTGCAGAGCTGCTTCCAAGCCAGCTGGCCCCCAGCCTGTCCTGCCTCAGGGGCAGAAATTTGCCTTTCCCTTTGTTGGACATGTCGGGATTCCTCTTGGCCTGTTGCTCCCTCTGAGAGTCAACTCATCTGTCTGGTGACACAACCACATCTCCCCATTTCCCCAGATCATCTGTGCCCTTGCATAGGGGGCTCAGCTCTTTCATCCAGGCCATTAATGAAACACTTGGCTATTGCATTGAAAGAAATCCCTTGGAAGGAGAAGATTAGAGCTGGAACTGCAGTTTCAAGATTTAGCCCAGAATTGAAGTGCCGTGTTATTAAAAAATGCCAAAAATTGGTCAATATCCTGAATACATTTATAGTTAAGAGCGTGGAATTTGCAATATTGAATGCCCAATACATTGCATCAGCATCCCAGGGTTTGAGGATGAAACAGGAAAATCAGTGATTCAGATTTACTAAGAGCTTATTTTATATATTAAAGAATGAAGACTCACAGCTGATGAAGTAATTTCAATTGATAATTTCGTTTGCTGCATTTCAATTAAAGTGAGTTAAAAATAAAATCATATTAAATGAATTAAAAATAAAATGAGATTTAGTCCAATCTGATTTGGATCTTGCTGAAAAATCTGTCGCACAGAATGAAGAAACAGGATAGGGAAGATGCTTATCTGTGAGATGTTGGGCAAAAAGCTATTTCTGTAGTCATTGCCTGTCCAGTTCACTGACCTTCCCAGCTCCCGACCTCTGGAAATTAGTTAGGCATTTGGAGAAAATGACACTCCTCATACATACACTCCATCTGAGGAGATTTTTACTTAGACAAGAGCTGTCTCAGCCTGATAAGTTATCTTCCGTGCTTTTATTTGGATTGTGTTCCACAGTATAATTCCATGTAGGCTTTGGGCCTCACTTTGGGATGAGATGCAGCATTTTAAATGTCTCCAGGGACTCCTCCCTCTGCATGCCGCAGCTAAAGTCTGATACAACAATCTCCACCAGCTGTCACAGGTGAGGCAGGGAATGACAGCCCAGACTGGGCTTGAATAATGGAGTTTATTCAAGGTCCAACAAATTTTGGGCTTTTATCCTGCTTGATCTCACACACAGGGTGTTCTAGGCATCTCCCTGGCTTTTGTCTCCATGCATCTCAGAATTCCAGGATCTCCCCTTACTCCCAGGGTCTTTTGTCCAGTCTCCACTTTTTTATCCTGGATACCCTTGTTTTCTCGGAGGCCACTCCCTTGGAGAGCCCATTTGTTCAGCCTCCTCTTCCTTCTGGAGCTCTAGGGGCCTCAGTTCTCCACATCTCAGTGGTCTGGGGAGAATCCCTGCCATGGTCAGTCCCTTTGGTGGTGCTGTCTCATCCCTCTGCACTAATTCCATGCTCCACTGTTTTCAGTCCAGGTATTCTCAGAACCTGTGGCTGGAACCAGCAAGGAGCAGGCTTCTTCAGGACAGCGGACCACCCTGGGATGTATTTCCACCCTCACACACATTCTGGGATCTGCTGCATCCTGCATTGAAGCCATTTGTCACCTGTGACTGTGGTGGGGAGGATCCATCCCCATTCCCTTGACTGCCTCAGCCTTCCAAACACAGTTCCTGCCATCCACACTCTGTTCAGCAGCTTTCTGTGCCTCGGTGGGCCTTGAGGGACGAGTGACACTTCTCAGAGGTGTGGTGGCCCTTTGGCATGTGCATAGTGTCTGCTTTGTCTTGGGCCTGCATGAATTCATTGTAATGGTCGTGCTCAGCATCTCACTAACCTTGACACACCCCCGGTGCTGATGAAGCACAATAAAATGCTCTGACTTGTCTTTCACAGGGGTACACCTTGTGTCACCCAGGTAATTAGAAGAGAGCAGTGTTCCCAATAAACTGCCCCAGTCTCCTTGGGAAATGTGCAATCCCGAATGTCAGGAGGCAGCATTGATCTGTGTCCTTTGTGAGTCAGTTGGAGAAGAAGCTCTTGTCCTGGCTGAGGACAGCTGTTTAATTTGCACTGCAGGCTTCCCATGTTCCTGTCCTTCACTTGCATTATAATGAACGTTTCGCATGTTGTTCTAAAAATACCTCCAAACGATGTTTGATATTAAGGGACCGGGGAAATGCAATTACAATGAAATGATGATTTCGTGGTGTTTTTCACAATGACACGAAATTGTCATCTTCCCTCCCCCAGCGCTTGAAGCAGTACCTATTTATGAGTAGTTGAGCTAACCTGGGAAATTCCAAGAAGAATCGCAGACGGCTTCTGAGATGCAATGCAAATTGTTGCAGTACCCATGGAGGACATTTGCATGATGGTAGGACTGGTTGTCTCTGTAATGCTGTCGTGGTGATTGTTATGCAGAGAACTGCAGGATAAAATGGTAGTGCTAAATCAGCAGTGCTGAATAAGATGGCTGAAAATGCCAGGAAAACAAACTCTTGGAGCAGGAGGATTACAGAAGGAATGATATGCCTCATTCCCATGCAAGACACCTCTCAGTTTTCTTGGGCACAGCTCTTGGTTCTCTGCAGGATATTTTCCTGGCTCTCACTGAGCGTTTGGTGCCTCTCTCCTCCCCACACTGCATCACTCTGTATCAGGCAGGACACAACTCCTTGCCACGAGGGGTGAGGCTGAGGGGGATGCCCTGTGTGCCTTGGGCTGTCCTGAGAGAAGGTGACAGGGCTGCCCTGATATTTCTATTGCAGCATCGAGAGCTCCCCTTCAGGGCATAGGGGTTTTGAGGTGATGTTTCACACTGTATTTGTGGGGAACTATTAACCCCAGGGCACTCTGGTGATGTGTTTGCACCGCTGTTTGCAGAATCTTTGGTTTATTTGATTTTAAATCTTGTCTTGGTTCATCCAAAATAGGACTGAGTATTTCTGTCTGTTCTGTGTGGTGCCTGAATATCAGAGATAGGTACAGAATATGGAGGGGTTGGATTTATTTACATGCTTGGGAAATGGGAAGACGAAAAAGGGGAGTATGTCTTTTCCCAGGAATGTGACGTGGCAGGAGGTGACATGGATAGGGACCCCTGGAGCCTGTCTCCAGTGGAGTGGTTTGGCTGTGCAGGTGGGAGCTGGCTCGTCCCCAAGCTGGGGGAAGCCTGGGTAGGCCAGCTGCTGCCTGTGGCTGGCAACAGACTTGACCTTGGAGAAGGGAGAATGTGTTGAGAGAGACACACTGTGCTCAGACTTAAAAAAAAAAAAGGACTCTCTGCTGCAAAGCTTGAATCGCTGCCTATTGCTTTGGCTATCTCCTTATAAATCTTAATATAGCTGTTCAATTTGAGCAAGTACAGTTAGGATGCCATTCCCTTCCTTGGGATGGATCCTCCCTTACAGCAGTGTTTACAAAATAATGAAAGAAGAAGCAGCAATCTGAGGAAGGGACATATAAAATCTGCAATGCAGAAATAGGATTATATATTTATCTGAGTTCTCATGTAGACAGATGATTAATACAGTACCAACTACAGGGTTTATAGCTTGGTGTATCATTAAGGTTCCCTGTAACTCTAATGTGAAAAGATAATAAATTAAGTGTCCTCTTCCCTGCCCTTGTCCTCCTTTTTCTAGTTTAGAAATACACTTAGAAGTTTTAATCTGAAAACAGAATTCTGGTACCAGAACTGAGGATGTAAAGAAATGAAAGAGGAAATGGAAGACATCTGAAGTGGTTTTTTTCTTGAACCTTTTTAAGAATTGAAATTGAGTGCACGAGGTCTTAACATACAAGCCTCATTTACATATCTGTTTTTGGAGTAGGAGGGTGTCTTGAAATATGTTGATAGGAAAGTATTTTTGGGGGTTTTTTTCCCACTTCTTAGAGAAAACTAAAATGTAATTTCTTAATCGGGTCCTGCTTCCTTCTAAGGAAATCTTGTTCCCCTCCTTTATCTTATCTGGAGCAGATGAAAGCTGCAGATACAGGATATGTTAATTTTTTTAGTATCAATAAGGTAAGTAGCATTGCTTTCTGAGCTTTAATTGCCAAACCCTGAGAGAAGAATAGTTGCAATATTTAAAGTAAACCTGAATTAGAATGCCATGAAAGAACAAATGTTAAAGTAACTGGAAATATCCAAACATTTAAAGAAGGCACCTTATATCAGGAAGCATTCCCAGTGAGCTCAGTGCTGTTGTGGGCACTGGGAATCAAAGAGGATTAGGGTCTGGGATCCTCTGGAAAGCCTCTGTGCTGGATTTATCCCTTCAAGAGAGCTAAGCTGCTGCCTTCAGGCACAGCAGGTCTCGGGGTTGTGGCAGTGGCAGCAAATCCAAGTGGGATGGCAGTGCTGGCAGTGCTCCCACTGACCCTGGGAACTGTAGAAGGCTCCTGCAAGGAGGGCATCTTTTCCAGGGAACCTTGGAAGAGCTCTGCCCATTGCTGGCTTGGCGAAAGGGTAAATCCTTGCACATGGCAAAGAAAATCCATGTGTGTATGCATGCATGCACACATATACACATGCACCTCTAAAAGCTCCCAACAGAGAGCAGTTGCTCTAAAATCCTTCTTGCTGTTTGGTTCACTGTGGAGTTTAATTCCATTCAAAGTTAATCTTGCAGTGGTTCACTTGAAAACAATACTAATTTTGTGCTGCCTCCCACACACCAGATCCACTCCCTTCCTCAGTAATTCTTGTTTGACCTCACAGCTGCTTCTCCTGAAACTTTCCTCCCAGTTGCCAGAGATTTCTATTCAGGAGTTACCCTCAGGAGCAGCAGCACATTACTGTGCTGGTTTGGCTTTTGTGTTTTTGCTCTGTAGTGAACACAGAGCCTCAAAGCTCGAGGCCTTACTTAATTCAAAATTTTGTATGGATTTGACTTTCTCTCCCATGACTCTGCTTTTTTACAGCACCCAAGTTCCACCACAGCAGTCAGGAAACAAATACGGGAACGCTTGTGATTACTTGAGATAAAAATTTCTTCTTGGGTGCAATGGAATTCATTCCTGCAAAAGATTGAACAGACCAGGGAATGAACCACGTGCCCCATTAAGTTCCAGAGCACTAAAGGTCGGTGGAGAAGCCCATAAGGGCTCCATGAAGTTGTTTTTGGTTCAGCTCAGGAAGGAAGAGGGAATGGATCCTACTCTTTTTCACCTCTTTGTGGGGACAGCAAACCAAATACAAGTATAGAAACAGGGAATCCCCTCAAACCTGTTATTATTATTTATTATCTCCTCAAACCATATTTTTATATGATTTAAATTGAAGATTGATCAGCTTCCATGGGAAAGGCAAAATGTGGGATATTCCACGTGTGTCCATAAGAAATAGCCTTGTAAGGAAAAAATATGTAGGGCAGCAGCAGTGGTTTGGAAGTTTTTTTTGATCTGTGCAGAGGATGAAAAAAAAACTCACTGTAATTAAGGTATTTCCGAGGATCTCTGTTATCAGTGGCAAATTCTTTTGTCTGCAAACAGAGGTCTTGACTCTGGCAAGCCGCAGGGATGTTTCTGTGGAGGTTTCTGCGTGCAGCTGTAGGAGTCAGCCATGGAAGAAGGGTTTTATGGCCCAGCAGCCGTGAGCATCTTACGCAAGGAGTGGGGGAATCAACAGCTGCTGACAGGCAAACAAACCCACTGCAAACCTGCATGCCTGATCTGAAACCCTCGCTGGTGCCTCCTCAGAAGGTGCACAGTGTAGCAAAGCTGCTGTCAATCCATCCTCCATCTCCCCACGCAACCCCCATGTCCCCAGAGCCTTGGGCAGTGCTGCTCCTCCCTGGAGCCTCCACATCACAGCCCAGCAAGGCTGATTTTTAGCACTTCATCTCTCTGCAGTGGATACCCAGAGGAGGGAGGCGATTTGCTGTGTGTCTTTGCAGGACTTTTTTAGATGAGTTCTGAGAATTAAGGTCCTGCTAGGTCAGCCTGGCAGCTGAGGCCCTGTGCTTGGGTTTCTCCGGAGTCTGTGTCTCCCTAGAAATCTTTTGTCTGGGATTTCTTGCCTGATTGTGTGGAGCAGCCTCTCCCTGGTTTTCAGACTGATGGATGTATTGGTTGTTGCTTGTGGATTTTCTTCAGCATCATCTGCTTTCATTAGCATTTTTGAACAAAGGAATGAATCAGAATAAATCACAACTAATAGAAATATAGGAACAGATTATCATTTTGCAAAGATTAACTCTCTCAGAGGAGATTACGTATTTAAATTGAACAAATACAACTTCATAAATAAACTAAATTAAACATCATCTAATTTTACTTTTGAAGCCAAGCAATTTTAATCCATACTCAGCTTCTCGTATAAATATTTCCCAACTCAGTTTTATTCTTTGAAGCATTCTTATTCATATTTAAAAACCAAAAATGCGCCAAATTGAACCACGGTTGTGTATGCTGAATAAATGTAAAAGCTTGGGTATATTACGTAATAATGGGAGAGTTGGCAGGAGGGAGTGATTGCGTTTGTGAGTGTCCAAGTAGTGGTGTAAAAATGCTTTTGCAGAACCCAATATTTGTCTCTAAAGCTCTCTGACTGATGGCCTGCCTGAAAAATCCTTTTCATAAATCCCTTATGTATCGTTCCAAAGGAAGCAATAGATGATTAGAAATCTATATATTTCCCCAGGGAAAATTGATGCAGAAACTGTGGTGCTGCAAGCGTTACCCAGCTGGTCTGGATTGTGAGCAAATTCCTGCTCATAGATGGAAGAGCTGTTTTACTGCAGAACTAATTCTTAGACCTAGGAGCATTTAAACCCCCCAAATATGTTATTGTGCTATTGGAAATGCACTTTATCAATCATCTTATTAGACAAGAAAAGCCTTTAAAAAAAAAAGAAAGTGGTAATAAGGTTGAAGAATTCCTGTTAAATGTTTCAAATGATGTTCACAAAGCTGAAATATAATTTCAGTCCACCCTGTGTTCAGTCTAAAAACCACAATCAAAAGCCATTTTCCAGAAATAGGCTTAAATGGAGTTCTTTCTGCATGTTCATTAAGTCATTATGTGCTGTTGCCAGAACTGACCTGTCCAATGACTTCAGGGGCTGGAAGTGGTTAACAGTCCTTTTCAAAAATACTTCATTTACAAGTAAATCATATGTAAGATTACCAAGAATTTGGGGTTTTTTTGTCTAATAACTTGAAGATCGAGCAAAAGAAGGGAAACAAATCTGCATCTTTTTCCTGGTATTAATATTGAGCCATTTATTTATGTATTTTCTATAATGGTAGAAAAATCTTATGATTTATTTCCATAATAAAGTGACTAAAATTGATAGTTTTGGTAAAAATTCTGCTTTTCCCACCACACTTAGAAGTTTCTGGGCATAGCTGAACACAGCTTTTCCCAACGGTTGAAGTGAGCATTTGCTGTGTGTAGCAACAATCGAGTAGAGCTTGCTGATGCTCCTCGGTGCTCTGGGATCATCGAGATTGCAGATGATTAATGAGCATTTGGGAAGGTGCAGGGCTAAGAAGCTGCAGCCCAGAGGAGGGTTTGGTGGCAGGTGGCTTTGCTGAGGCTGAGCTCGCCGGCCCTGTGGCACAGCCAGGCTGTTCCTGCTGGGCTGGAGCTGCTGTGCCAAGCCATGGCAGCAAGAGCATGGCAAGGACACTGTGACTCACCAGGCTGGCCATGGCCAAGGGCTGCTGCCACAGAGCTGCTCCCTGGCTGCTCTCTACAAGGTGCTGGAGGCAGGGAGACAGAGCTCTCACGGGAAAGGAGCCATGGGGACAGAACGGGAGGGCTGGAAGGACTGAACATCTTCAAAATGCAGAGCAGCCAGGAACTGGAGAAGGAAATGTGGCTGCTGTTGTTTGTTCCATCTTCCGTCACAAGTGAGAGCTCTGGACAGGTCTGGCTGGGAATTTGGTCACATAGCAAATGAAAAAAATAAAAATTCTCCCATTAGTCCTAACTGCTGGCAGTTCCAGCTGGAATGCAAATAAATTGCCACTTCTCTGATTAAGTGTGCAGCCCTGGATAAAGAAAGGTTCCTGGGGATGGTGTGGGCTCTGCTGCAGTAGTGCTGCTCCACATTTTTAGGTTGTCCTTGTGTAAGTTTGCAGAAATGGTGAGATGATAGGAGGGATAATTTCATTAGGAGAATGCAGCAAGGAGTGGTTCACGAGCTGCCTGAAGACATTTTGCAAGTGAAATATTTGAACAGTCCTGCATCTTGGAGATGTCACTAATGAGCAAGCACTTGTCCCCAAATTGTGTGCTGGTGACAGTGCTCCTTCCTCAGGGTGGGACCAGTGGGAGACATCAGCTACAATGAGTTATGTATAACGTGAAATGAAAAGTATTCGTGTTTTCTGCAAATAGAACTTAGTGGATTTTGATAATTCTTTCCTAATTCTTCTAATTTGATAATTTTGCGAAGCTAAAATTTGGCATAAAAAGTTTGGTATTTTTTCATAGCACATCCACCTGCAGAGAAAGATATGTGAGAGCATAATTCAGTGCAAATTGTCAAAACAATATTTTGACTCTTCTGTTGTGGACTATAATAGTTCTCTTGCCACCAAACTCCTGAATACATTCCAGTCTTTATCAATATGCCTGTTATTTTGGACTTGATTAGATCCTATCCATCAACTATCTGTTAACTGCAAGAACAGATTTTTCCATATTCTGATCTTCTAAACGTATTGCTTACAAATAAAAAAGGCTGATAAATCCCCTTATTTTTTAATAGACAAAATAGAATTTGACCTTTAGAAATTTAGTCACTGTTACGCATTATCAATATATTAATCATTAAAAAAATGATACTTCTCAAACAGCTTTTTTTAATGGCATGACAAGGATTTGATATTTGAATAATCAAGCTATGGAAATTGTGGTGCTGCCTAGGATTCAGACTGACATCTTATTTGGTCTAGAACATTAAATACTATCTAATGCACAAAATGTTAATTAATTTATTAAAATCTGTATGCATGAATCATTCACTGACACCGAGTAGTGTACTTGCAACTCAAATAAGCTCATTTGAGCAAATGTTTCTAATCAAGGGGAAGTGGCCTGATATGATGCTGCAGAACTGCTTGCCAGAGTTGTGCAAAGAATATTCTAACTGTTTTTGGGGGGTAGGTGAGGTTCCTGCAGGAATTCTCACAAAGCCCCAGGTGAGTGTGGTGCTGGGTGAGGCTGCCTGGTGCCTTTGCTGGGATGCACGTGGATAAACCCCCGCAGAAGTGAATGGCAGGATTAGTGTCAGACGTGGATTGCGCCATGGGAACCCTGGGAACTGGATGCTCCTGAGGCTGTGACTGAGAGCTCACATCAGTAATTGTTCTGGAGGGGAATATTTCATCTCAGGCCTTGACACACTGTAATTTTCCTTGCTCGCTGTCCAGCAGATGCAGATCTGCTAGAGGGCAGGAAGCTCTGCAGAGAGAGCTGGGCAGGCTGAGGACAATGGTGTGAGGATCAGCCAGGTCGAGGGTTGGTTCTGTCCTTGGGTCACACCAGCCCTGCAGCTCCAGGCTGGGCAGGAGCAGCTGGGAAAGCTGGGAACGGCCCTGGGGGTGCTGGGGACAGCGGGGGACACAGCCAGGGGTGCCCAGGGGGGTGAGAGGCCAAGGGGGCCTGGGCTGTGTCAGGGACAGTGAGGAGCAGGGATTGTCCCCTGGGTGTGTCAGGGCAGGGATTGTCCCTGTGTCAGGGCAGGGATTGTCCCCTGGCTGTGGCAGGAATTGTCCCCTGGGTGTGTCAGGGATTGTCCCCTGGCTGTGGCAGGAATTGTCCCCTGGCTCTGTCAGGAATTGTCCCCTGGGTGTGTCAGGGCAGGGATTGTCCCCTGGGCTGTGTCAGGCATTATCCCCTGGCTGTGTCACGCATTGTCCCCTAGGTGTGTCAGGGATTGTCCCCTGGGTGTGTCAGGGCAGGGATTGTCCCTATGTCAGGGCAGGGATTGTCCCTATGTCAGGGCAGGGATTGTCCCTATGTCAGGGCAGGGATTGTCCCTATGTCAGGGCAGGGATTGTCCCCTGGCTGTGGCAGGAATTGTCCCCTGGCTCTGTCAGGGATTGTCCCCTGGCTGTGGCAGGGATTGTCCCTATGTCAGGGCAGGGATTGTCCCCTGGCT
>VZRM01007391.1:379751-497959 GCA_013397955.1 Grantiella picta | reverse complement strand
GTCAGGCATTGTCCCCTGGGTGGCCCTGCTGGGTCACCACCCCAAACCCTGGGCAGCTCCAGCCCCTCACTGCAAGGACATGGAGGGCTGGAGGTGTGCAGGGCAGGAACAGAGCTGGGAAGGTCTGGAGCCCCAGGAGCAGCTGAGGGAGGTGGGAAAGGAGCTCAGCCTGGAGCAAAGGGGATCAGGGGGACCTTGTGGCTCTGCACAGCTGCTGCCAGGAGGGGACAGCTGGGGGGTCAGGCTGTGCTCCAGGGAACAGGGACAGCAGGAGAGGGAACAGCCTCAGGCTGGGCAGGGGAGGTTTGGTTTGGGGATTTGGAAAAAACATTTCACTGAAAGAGTGGTCAAGCATTTGGACAGACTGCCCAGGGAAATGGTGGAGTCACCACTCCTAGTCCTTTTCAAAAAACATCTGGATGTGACACTTGGGGACATGGTTAGGTGGTGATAACAGCTGGATTCAGTGATCTCAAAGGCTTTTCCAGCCTAAACAGTTCTGGAGAAAATGTTCCCAAAGCTATGTAAAAGTGGGAATCCTAAATAAAAGCTGAGTCAGAATATTTTTCTTAGGAGATCCCATTAACCCCGTGGCATCCCCAAAACCTTCATTCATTCTGAGATACTTTATCTCTGATTTTGAGCAGTAATATATGCTGCAAAGGAATAGATACCATTCATTGACAGCACTTAGCAGTGTCCCATGCAGTAATTAGGATCATGAGCAGTAAAATATTCCGAGGTTAAAGAAAAAAAACCCAAACGTAAATTTATTGGAACTGCTTATTTTTATATGAATTTTTAATTAGATCTATTTAAAGCATTTTGCCCTTTATTTTCATGTATCATTTCCTAACTGTTATGCCATGTTTTTTCAGTCATATCTGTTTTACAGAGTTTTACCCTTAAATTATTTTTATTTAACCTCAGTTGTCTTTCTAGTGACGCTCCACTAGCTGAGGCACTGCACATGCATATGTTGGGTGCATCTTGGCAAAAATAGCCACAGTAATTCTGAGTGACAGATTTGCAGGTTATCCATAAAAAATAATCCATATTAATGAAACTGGATGATGAAGAGAGAGGGAAATAACTGCCCTTTAGGTTTATCTCCGAACTAGAGAGAGCTAGCACAGCTGGAGTTCATTTCACGTGCTTCCCAAACCCCTCTCTCATCATATCTTTCACTGTTCGTGGATTCAGTTGCTTCCACTGCACTTTTCCATGCTAATGATGAAAGTTGAAGAGGTTACTTGGTTCTGAATGCTGGGGCCTCTTTGGATCCTGCTACAAGCCCCACTCTGGTGCTTTGAGAGGTTTGTGTGAGTGACACATGCAGTTTGTGTATTAAATAAAAACTGCCTGGACATAGATTTTAGGAGCTAGGGGTTGGATGCTGTGGGGCCAAGAGCCCAGCAAGGTCCCTGGGTGGGAGGATGGGATCAAACAAAGAGCCAGCACACTCAGGGTGCTGACAGAGGGAACCAAGTGCTGCCTGGAATAAATGGAGCTTCCATCCTGAGATGCACTGGGAATTATTGGTTTCAGGTGCTGAAGGACTTCTTAGCTCCACTTTTCCCTTTAAAGCAGTTGATTGAAACTTTTGTATTTTGGTAGAGTAGAACTATGAGAAATAATTTGGATATGTTCTTATAGGTATCACTTCTCTGCGAAGTGTGAAGATCTTGCAAAGCTCCACATGAAGTTTGAAATCAACCCAAGCCTTTTCATGTGCTTGCTCTTGGCTTTTACCCTTTTCTGAATATTTGGATATATATATAATATTTTTAGTAAAGACAAAAAAATTTCTAATTACTTTTCAAACATACATGAGCTGGGTATCAGATGCCTTTTTTACAGTAATTTCAATAGTATTTTCTGGAAAAAACAAGGTCACTACCACATGCCTTTCAACAATGAAAAAAAAAACTAAGCAAGGAATAATGGAATATTGGATCATTCTCCAGATTAGACATTTAATTTCATGCAAATTCAGACTTCAGCCTTTAAGAATATAGTTTATCATGGAGGTAGCAAATTAATATTTTTGCATTTATTTGACCTTGATTTGATTTATGTTCTGTTTCAGTTAAATCAGAAAGTTCTTATGAGCTCAAGCAATGTGGTAATACACATTACTCCAGTGTTGCATTTAATCTCATGTTTTACTTTTCTCTTCATAAAAAGTCTCTTTCTCGTCCTTACGAAGATTTAACTAGAGACTGAATTTTAAAGTATAGGACAATTGACAAAATCCAAGTTAGTCCAAGTTTTGTCTGGCTAGTAGGTGACAGAGAAAAAGGAAAACCTAGAAAGTATTTTGGAGGCTGAACTGGGAATTCCATGAAGATAATTTTAATTTTTTTAAAGCAATATGTATTTATTTGAGCAGGTAATTTTGAAAATATCTTTTGAAAAACTGTGCTTGGCTAACTTTGAGCACTGAGTTTTGCGCTCTTATATTTTTATATATAGGTAAAAGGTTTGGAATTTTTTTTTAAAGGAATGCTTTATGAATTACCTGACCAGCCTTGAGGTGTGAGTGCTTTATGGGAAGTTGATTCAAACACTTACCAGCAAAAATAGAATGAATTATTAAGCAAAAACTTGTTTGGCATAGTGCTGTAAATCCATCAGGTACCATTGTTGTGCCATTTCCTTTAACAGAATGGAATGAGGCTGTAAACAGCAGGATTTGTCCCAAATTGGCTTCAGCGCTGCCACCTGAACGTATTTTAGGGACTGTGAGGCACCACTTCAGGCTCAGGTGTTGTGTTCACACCTGCAGTGGTTTTATGTCTTATTTGAGTCCAGCAAAGCTGGCTTTGGGCAGGAGGGGTTTCAAGGCAGCTTGCAAAGATTTTTGTGATGCAAACCTTCTGACAGACTCTCCAGGGAAGGACTTGTTCATAAAAATATAGTGATAAACTGTCACGCAGTTATTTGTAGTTTAAAGGACTGAAAAAATGGCTTTGAGAGAAGAGAGGGATTTTCTTAAAGAAAGAGACTTTCAAAGGTCTCGGCAGTTTCTTCTCTCAGTTCCCACTTGGCGACAGCTGCTGCTCAGCAATTTTCTGCCTTTGTTTAGTCTTGATGAGCAGTGATGGGGTTTTTTGGGTAGTTTTATTGGGGTTTTTAAATTTTGTTTAATCTTTTTGAGCATGAGCTGAAAATGGTGCTCATGAATATAATGAAATCTGGTGGGGGAAGGAGCAGGTAATGCAGAGTGTTTGCTTGGGGTTCTGATCTCATTGTGGCTTTTTCATGAGGCTCATATCAGGTTTATTCTCAGTGAAGGGGTAAAGGCTAATTAGGCAAATATTCATTAGGGCTGGGGAATCCAGTGTGGAAAATCTAAACAAGATAACAGAGTGCTCCAAATTGAACCTCAGCAGAGGTCTTGTGCATTGAAACCAAAGCTAAAGGAGCTGTTTGGCTTAAATGAACTTCCTGCAGCTCCATCCAGAGCTTGCCTGTTACCAATCGCATTATTGTTTTTCAGCTCACAAGAGAAGCATTCAGACCATTTCAACAGTAGCTCTATTTCTTTTGTGTCTTTTATCTGTGGTTTATTCTCAGCGTGCTGCTTTGACAGCGCAGTTATTTAATATAAATATTGGCTAAACAAGTTGTTTTACAAGTGAAGGAGTTTTTGAATTTGTTTGGAAGAACCTCTGAGATACTTTTCCATCAGTGTCTGTGCTAATGAGTTGTGTTCCTTCTCATCAGGCCCAGAGGGAGTCAAATATTCTGAACAGTTGTCAGACCGAAGTACTTCTGAGCTCTTTGCCCTCTGTGAACTTGGTTGTAACATGAAAATGAATTTGAGATTTGTCAGGGGAAGTGGGGATGGGCAGAATTACAAAACCTCCTGTCCTGGGCAGAGCAGCTTGTACTGCAAGGGAAAGGCTTGGGATCAAGTGATGGAGAAGGAAACTTGTGAGCATAACCTCTACTTTTGCCAGTGCATTGATAATCAAAGCCAAACAACTTGTGAAATGTCAGCATTGTGTCGCAGAAAATCTCCCGGAATTATTGCAGACAGTTTGTGCTTGGCAGTGTGTTAAATGCAGAAGTGTTCAATGCTTTCAGATCCATCTTCATACCATGGATATCAGAGCTCTCTGGTTAAAAATGGGAAGCATCCCAAATGATGCTAGTTATGCTAGGCCCAAAATAATTTAATTGTGCATTACTTCAGTTGTTATGGTATCAGTGAATAAAATAATCACTTATGAAACATTTTTGCAGCAGATGACCAAAATGTTTTATTGCTCAATACCAATCACTGGATTATGAAAATGGATTACAACTGTGAGTAATGAGTTCTTAAACCCCTGAATGATATGATTTCTGTAAATGTCTGCTTGATTTCATTAACTTTGCCATCAGTTATTTCTCTGAATGCTCAAGATTTGCCCAGACCTCCTATTTTGTACTGAATTTACTCTGTGTATTTATTAATATACAGGGGCAATCTGACTGGAAGTCACTTCAGTGAATGGACTTGGCTTGAATAACTAAGAGGAAATAAAGGATTGCTGCACTTGAGCATGGCACAGCTCTGCTCAGACCTGTGCTTACAGCAAGTGCAGAGTGAGCTTGTAAAGCAATAGGATGGAAAATGCAAAGCTTTTGCGTTAAACGAGAGCCTTGCTTAATATTGAATATAATCCTTATATGATGTTTTCCTGCCAACAATACTCTTTTTAAAGGTTTTCCTGTAGGGATCTCTCACTCAGTGGAAGCTGAGCTCTGAAATCAGGGTGCAGCTGCCATCGAGAAATGTTTGAATTAAGTCTCAGTGTAGTCACAGGAGTGTTTTATTCTTTTCCTGTGCACCTGTGGAGAGTTCACTGCTGAACTAGTCCAGAAAAATAGACTCACTTTTCTCTGTCTAAAATGGGAAACATACCAGCAATAAACTGTGAGTGAGAGAGTCCTCTTCTGCCAGACCTAAAGTTTTGAAATGTTTTTCTCAGATCTGAATGATAAATTATAACTTCAATACCGGTTCAACTGGAAGACCAATCCTGTAGGCATAAACTCTCTGTTTTAAGTCACATGGTGAAAAATATACTATCTGGAAGTGGGAAAGAAAAGCCTGAAGGATAATGAGGCTGGTGACTAAGCTTGTTAACAATGGCAGTTTGGGGGAATTGTTTTGAGGGGTAAATGTTCTGCAGGACCACCGAGCATTGGTATATAACTGTAATACTCTTCACACACTTTTCTGCTGTGGGGTATTTGCCTTTCAAAATATTTTTGCTGAATAGGTGAACCTGTAGCACTGAAAAGAGGCCTTTAGAGGCTGGTGACTGTGTGTTGGCTTCAGTGGATTAACTCACACATCTGGCCATGGAAAAACGTGCCATGAGCATCCTGCCTTTGGAGCAGCCTGGTGCTGCTGTGCTCATTTGGAAGGTCGGAGGGAGGGCAGAGTGGTTTGAACTGAAGGCTCTGATTTTCTGTGTGTTTACCATCTCCCCTGCCTGACTAACGGGAAGGCTGCAGCTCTGTTTAGCAGGAGTTGCCCCATCCTTGTGCCAGCACATCCCTGTCCTCCAGAACTTGCTGTCTGCACCAAGAATGTCCCACCTGCTGCGGGTGCAGCAGTTCCAGGGACAATGGACACCACAAGGGACATGGTGGGGAGGGCAAACTCCTCCCCTGTCAGCTCAGCTCCTGCAGCCTCTTCTGAGCACTGATCCTGGGCCTCTGTGCAGCATTCACAGAAAACTGCTCATCAGGTCATTCAGAGCAAAGATGGGCATTGGCCAGCAGCAGGAGGAGGGCAGAAGATGGATGGGCTTGAGGAACCGAAATTCCACCCCCAATATATGGAGTACAGGGATTCCTGTGGAGATCAGCACTGCAGACACAGCTGCTCCCTCTCTGCCTTGCTGTCTCATCCCTTGCTCTCTGCCTCTTACAGCAGCTGTGGTGAAGACATCAAATCACCCCACTTTGGCTTCAGACTTCACCAAACTTTTCTCTTTAGGGACCTTGTCCTGAGAACAAAACCCATTGCCATTTGTCGGCTTCTATCCCTGACTCCTGAGGTTTGCTTTTGGCCTGCATTGATCCCAAATCTTTGTTGTCCTCCCAGTCAGATCTTTTTTCAGCTGAGTGGGAAAGACTGGGAAGGAGCTTTTGAATAATTCCCAGCTTTGTGTGAGAAACCTGACTGGAGGTAAATAGGCTCTTGCTGATGTCTCGTTTTGTGTAAAAGCTGTGCTGAAGTCATCCCAGGGTGGGAAATGGATGTCCTGCTTCTGCCTATTGATTTCCTGGGGAATGTTCTTCCATTTGTGCCCTTTCTCCACGGTTCCATTTTGCGGTGTGTGTTTGAAAGGTTTCAGCTCACTCCTGACAGGATGATGTATTATTTTTCTGTCTAGCTGGCTAAATTTCCTTCCCAACTTCTTTTCTGGGCTTTACTCTCAAGTCAGACATTGCTACATCCAAATTTCAGCCTAGATTTCCTGGTGGCAATGGAATTATTAACATTTCAAAACTTTTAGGATCTGTTGTATGATATTTTATTAGCGACTAAAAATACACAGTGAACTCCATGCAGATTTTATGTAGAGAAGGGGGCTGAACAGATCAGATTTTATCGGGCTGCCAGCAGACTGGGTTTAAATTCTGTCCTTTTTTGATTGCAAACGAAGGTCAAAGTGGCAGCAGGAGAGATAGTGAAACAAAATAAAGCTGTGACCTGTCTGCCCATTCAAAGCTGCTGGATTGCAGCTGTTTAGAGACCAATGTTTTTTAAGCATTCAGCAATAGAACTGTTTGCCAGATCACTGTGATTGGATTTGGAATTACTGACCTTTCCCTCACAAACACTCTCTGTTGTCTTTGTGGGCTTATTGGTGGAATATTTTTGCAAAGTCTGGCGTAATTTCTGAGGGTTGATACAGGTTTCAGCCTTCAGATCTGTTTCCTCCTGAGGGATTTCTGTCCTCTTCTTAAATGATTTCTAAAGATTGCTCCAGTGAGGATTTCCTGGTGGAGGAGCAGCAGCCATGGTATAACTCTACGGTAGTTGCTTCTCTGCACCATGGATGTACATGGACAGGTTTAAGTAGGTGCTTTAACACTTGTGCTTTACATCTTTTGTAAAACTTATAATTCTCACTTCTAGTCTGGCTTTAGCCATGATTGCAACTTTGATTTTTCCAAAATAAATTTATTAATTTTAATTTTATTTGATCTGTTTATTCAGCTTTTTTTTTTTTTTCTCTGTATGAAAATGTCTTCACAGAGGTCTTATAGATGGAATCATGGAATGATTTGGATTGGGAGGGACTTTAAAGCTCATCCTATTCTATCCCCTACCCTGAGCAGGGACACCTTTCACTATCCCAGGTTGCTCCAAGCCCTGTCCAGCCTGGCCTTGGACACTGCCAGGGATCCAGGGGCAGCCACAGCTTCTCTGGGCACCCTGTGCCAGGGCCTCCCCACCCTCACAGGGAACAATTTCTTCCTTATATCCAATAAAACATTCCCTTTTTCAGTTTAAAACCTCTGCCCCTTGTCCTGTCACTACAGGCCTCAGTGAAAAGTCTCTTTTGTGTAAACCCCCTTTTTATATTGAGAAACCTCAAGCCAAGGCTTCCTGGAGCCAGAGCAAGGTGCTGCTTTGGAGTGCAGCAGTGTTGTAAACACTGTGAGAGAGAGAAGTGTAGTAAATCTGCTGCTTCTTTCAGTAAATCCACATCTCTGAGTAGTGGCAGCAATTCCTTGAAGTGTCTATAGCTACAATTTCCCTGGAAAAATAAACAGTGGTGCCTCAATGGCTTTTCTAGCCAGAGACAAGATCTATTATTGTGCCTTCATTTTCTTATTAGCAAGGCTCTTTCAAAGGAAGATCAAAACTCAATGCTATGTTTGAGTTACAGAAATAGATACAAAAGTTATGTTTTATATTTCTTCCTGCAAGAACTCTGCTCGGAATGGCAAACACCTGGAAGATGAGTCCCTTACATAGAGGAGGCTTTTATAATGAATTTCTCAACTGAAAATAGAAATGAAGCTGAGCAGGGATGTGGTAGTGGAGGAGCAGCTGTAGGTCTGTGAGCACGGCGAGTGCTGCTGCCCCAGCCCTATTACATAAAGAAGGTCTAAGCTGGTCGGGATGCTTAGTACAGCCTAAACTGGATAAACAGGATGTAGTAAACAGATTACAGCAGTGTTTATTGGGAATTCCTTCTGATGCGGGGAGGAAAGGAGCCATTAACGGTGCGTAAATAGGGGAAAATGAAGAGGTGCAGTGCAGTGTTGAACTGAGTTGTGTGAACAGTGTTGTGCTTCGAGTTAACTGAGCAATGACTGCAAAGATTTCTCCGAGGAGAGGGAAAAACCAGTCAGATCGGCTGAAGTTCGATGGATATAAATACGCCGTGGGTTTGGAAGGTGTGTTTTCAGCACCAGGGATTAAGTGCACTCGGCAGCTCCTTTGAGCTTGCCATTGATATTGTAAGGAGCTTTAAATAGCTGATTGCAGCTCCTCGGTGCCCCCGGGGTCAGCGCCAGGGTCCCACTGCCCAGCTGGAGCTTGGCTGCTCCGAGCCAGGGACACCACATGGCCCCAGGTGACACCTGAACATCCTGACTCATCCTGACTCATCCTGACTCACTCGAGGAGCTGCTCCTGAGGAGGAGAGCAGGGATGGCACCATGCCACCTGCCCCATCCCACTGCCCCATCCCTGAGATGTGGCTCAGGTGCCTCGGCAGAAGTGCTGCTGGGCAGAGGTGCTGCTGCTCCATTTGAGGAGAAGCTGCCAGGGGCACACAGTGCCACCCCAGTGTCCTGCTGTGTCACCCTGTGTGTGACAGGGGCAGTTCTCAACAGCGGGGGCAACTTCCTCCTGAAGTGTTTGCTCCATTTCCTTCCAGAGCAGCCAGAGAAATTGTAATTGCTGCAGTCAGAACATGGTGGGTTGCATTCTTTCTGTTTGAGAAAGGCCAACTGACCACTGGAACATACAGAAGCAGAACTGGACTTCTACCTACAATGATTCAAAAGACATAAAGAATCCCAACATGTTTGTCCTACTTCAACAACAGCCAAGGTCTTGACGTTTCTGCAGTGAGATCCTGGCGCCTGATGTGTTTGTAGATCTTCATCAAGAAGGTGAGCAGAAGTCAACAGCAAAGAGAAATAGCACAGAAATATTTTAAACCAGGTCAAATAAATGCAAAATTATTTCAGTTAATGTGGAGAACAAATTTCAATGAAAATAGTTATTCTCAAAATACTTTGAGCTAGGCATGAACCAAGCATTTTTATTCTGAAACAAATTCAGATCATTGCTGTTATTCAGGAATATTCATTGTGGAATAGTAAGTTTGGATCATCCCAAATGTGTGGTGAGAAGAGGAACTCTGAAGGTCTGTGCCCTTAAGGTAAGGACCAGCAGTAACTTAGAAGGACATGCAATGATATTCCAAGAGAGTAACACTTCCTGGGATGCCTATTGATCAAATAAATATTGTCACTTTATTTCTCATCAGTTGTCAGGGAATAGATTGATTTTATAATCTGAATTATTATCGTGTTTTTAAGAGCTAAGTGGCCACATGGTTACAGTGCTGTAACCTGTTCATAATACAGATGAGGGATGCCATAAAGACCACAGGAATATTGTTCCTACTGTGAGTAACGTTGAAATAGCTGGCTGTCAACATTTCAACATTTTAAAAGGGCCACTGGAATTCCTTCTGCAACTATTTCATTGTTTAAGGAGAATCTCGTAGCAGTTCTGAAAAAATAAAAACCCAAACAAGCAAGCCCATCCTCCCCCACAGCCTTGGAATCAAAGTGGTCTGGAAAGCTGAATCTACTCTTTTCCCAAAGAGGATGACTTTGGGATTTGAATTTCTAACGTTTGCTGAGACTCATATTAAAAAGTCAGTTTTAAAACTGGAACAAAAGAACTTTGAGTCAGTCCCTGGAACTGCTCTTGCCAAAAAATCCAGTGAGCATCTTCACTGGTTTTAGGTTTACAGTGGAAACAATTTGTGAAGTTCAGGATGTTATGTAATTTGCCCCCAGCAAAATGTAGTTTTTCTGCCTGCAAAGGCAGTGTTCTTAAAGATCCTGACCAAGCATAACCAAAATAATAAATGGGAGTAGGTAAATAGTTACTTGAACCTACTGTCAAAATTTCTGTGCTTTGCATGGCTGGGATTGAAGGGCTACAAATGGTGACTTTGATATTTAATCTTTATTTGAATCATTTCTCTGGAAATTTTCTCTGGATCATTTCTTTGGATCACACCAACATTTTTTCAAAGATCATTTTTATTTCCCTGAAAAATGCAGATGTGATATAACATGGCACCCCAAGAGCACCCCAAGTTTTTTTTCAGCCAGAACTTCCAGATGGTCAAATCCATGATTTTTTGTGCTGCAGGGGGAAGTGACAGTTTCACGTTTGCTGTCTCTTCCCTCCCTGGTCGTATAGAACAAGAAGAGTGAAATATGACTATTTTCTGGGTGTTTATTAGTCAGTGTAGGCACAAGTTTGGTGTTGGAAAAAATCCTCCATTGTATTGTCACCTGTCAGTGAGGAGTGAACTGAGAATGTCTGAGTTTCAACTCGAATCTGTACACCAATGTGAGAACATGTTCCCAATTTGCTGAGGGTGCAACTGAGAGCACTTCAGGTTTGTTTTTCTTCTAAATCAGGCGCCAATTGCTGCTCCAGAGCCTAAGGAAGAAATTTCTATGACCAGAACCAGAAATTTGTCCCATGACCAATGTAACCAAATCTCAAGTAATGTGTTGGGATTTTTTTTTTTGTGTTGTTTTAGTGGAGATTATTTTTGCTCGGACAAACTCAAGAGTTTGCAAAGTCATGGTTTTCTGTCATGGAGTAACAATAGCAGATCTTCTCAGCACATTTTAGATCTGTTTCTCTGTTCTGAAATGTTCTTTCAATGAAGCCAAATCCATCCTGATGCACACTGGAATCGTGCAGAGGATTCTTTGGGGCCATCCCAAGGGAATTTTGGTCATTTTGCCTCTCTGGAAGTGATACAGACCTGGATGAATTGGCCTGAACTAATTCTCATATTGAGATTGTGATTCAAACAGAAAAATGGATTTAGAAATAGATTTTAGAAATAGTTCTATACCATCTCTCTCTATTTTTGTCCTTCTTATGTATAAGATTAAATAGAAAAAAGCAATAATACAGTTCACTGATGGTTTCAAAAGCTTTCTGTATCGAAGTCACCCACCAATAATTTATTGATAAAGTCTAAGGTATTTACGGATGTTTTATGCTTAAGCGTTCTTGGTAATGGTGAAGCTTCTGCCTTCCAGTATGACTTTCCATTGTACATGTTACAAGCTAAATGTAGCACTTCAATTTTGTGACGTCTTAAGCTGTTCTAAAAATCATTTTCACTGAAGGATAAAATGCTGGATGAAAAGTGAAGGCAATTTTTCATGATTGCTAGCTTGTATTTTTGTAATGTTTTAATACTTTATAAGTATCAACATTTTTCTCTTTCTACTGGAGACAGATTATTTTGAGATTTTCAAGATTATTTTAAAAGCACAGTGGTCAGCATTTTATTTCCTGTTTCTAGATTTTTTTTTTTTTGCTCAGATGTTCAGGCAACCAATACAATCATGGATTAAATTTAATCTGGAGGGATAAATAGAAGCCAAATAAACTCCATTATTATTATTAACATATTGAATTTTTAATATGGAGTGATTAGCTGATATTAATCTCAAATCTCAACAGCAAATGGTTACCTTGAGAATTTCTGAATTCCACCTGGTGAAGGGAAAATGAACTCATTTGTTCAGGGTGCAATACTGCAAGGTTATTGCACAGCCTGCCTGCTCCTGAGCCCCAGCTGGGCGGGAATTGCTGCCAGGAGACACTGGGGGGTTTTACAGTGGTTTCTCTCCTTCAGACAGAGTCAGTGAAATGTGCACAGAGAGTTTGCTTTGCACTGCTTCATCCTTAGGAGAGCTAATGTTTTCATTCTGTGTTTATACATCTATATCTATATAAATATATCTACACTTTGTGTTCCTCTGGGCCAATAACATTCTAGTTTTCCAGCTGCTGAGTGCTTCCCATCTTCCAGCTGAATGGTTGGATGCAAGAGAAGACACTGGCAAGGAATGAAAACTCAACCTCTCCTCCCCTGATTTGCATTAATGTGTCACTGGGGCAGAATATCATCCTCCAATCTGTTCTCTCCTCCTCAGCTCACTTCTGGTTCACAAGGAGTGCTTTGCAAAGTGGCTCTGGAGAATTATTCTGGGATTTCAGTGTCTGTAGCCCGGGTTGAAGCAGTGCTGGGATGCCTGTTTGCCTGTAGGAAACATTCCTCAATTTAGGGAGCTCTGCCTGGATCCCTGTGTGCTTTTATAGCCTGAGAGCTTTGGTCATCTGGGCAGGGGCAAATCAGCTGTTCTTTGTGTTCCTGCATTCTGAAAAATCTCTCTGTGTGTGTTTTGGTGGTCTGAAAGGAGAATTCTGCAGGTTACATTTAATTTTGGAAAGTGCTTTGCCCTGATCGGGTTATGCAAGATGCTTTTATTCCTTCTCCAGGAATTCAGGGAAGCAGTCTATGAAGGCAGAGTAGTCTTTGGGATCTCTGTAGCCCTCGGTGCTCTGAGGAAAAAAAGAGAGAAATTTCTAGTGTGATGACTTGTATTTAATGATTTTAGTGATGTGCCTGAATTTCAGAGAAGCACAATAATCTATTCACCCTCATCTGTAAAATATAAAGGTCTATAATAGGGACACTACAGGTCTTGGCTTTATCTGATTTGGCAACGGAAGAGCCAAACTCCTCACTGCTGAAAGTTGGTGCTGTGCTGCACTTGCTGAAGGCTGAGCAGCCTTGGGCTCCCTGAGCATTTAAATATATTAAACAGAGCCATTGCACCACTCAGATAACTGGGAAACACTTCCCTAGAAATGCCACGTGCTCAGGGCTGTGATTACCAGTGCTAGAACCAGCTGAAAATTCTCTTTTGATGAATGAGTTATTAAAAGGTTTGCCTTAGTGTTTTTATTCCATGTGTGGGTTTGTTTTTATTCAGAAGAGCAGGATTTCTGTCTTATAATGGAACTGGTCCTTTACTGAGTCCAACTCCTGCCCAGGACATCCCAATAATCCCACCCTGTTCCCCAAAGCATTGTCCAACCTGTCCATGTGCTGCTGGATCTATAATTGGGATCAGAATATGGCAAATTTAACATGAAAATTGTGGGAAATTCCCATTTAACTCATTCCGGGGAAGGTTTGTTATCTCGGATTAGTTGTCCTTCTTAAACGGGATGAGGATATTTTGAAAAAGCGATGTTTATGTTTTGGTCAAACGTTTGGGACATTCTTATTATAGTTTGTATATTTTCATTGTCATAATTATGGAAAAAGCATGGGGGGATGGATTGGGACTGTGAGAACAGCCCCAGAAGTGCACAACTGCAATCTTTAAATCCTGTTCTCTTGCTTAAGAGATGTAACATAGCATGGGATTCAATTATTGTTTTATTGAGGTTGAAAGGGGTTTTGCCATTTGGGCTTTTGCTATTTTTAACCTACCTTAAAAAGCTGGTGAATTACTTAAAAATACTGGTTATTCTGAAAAAAACATCTTTTCCAAAGCCTTAGAAAGTAGAAAACACTTTTAAAACTTTCTTCTCAATCAAGAATTCTGCTCCCACATTGCAGAAGTGACATGACAGATGCATTTGGATGAATTTAGATCAATAACATTGCTTGAGGAAATGTTTGATGGGACACAAACCAAACTGTGTTATGGACACCGAACAAGAGTACAGATAAAAGGAATGTGTGCAGATTAATAAAATGTAACAAGATATTGTTGGGTCAAATTTTGGGTTCTGGTTGACAAATCTTTCAAAGTCACCAGAAGAAACCTGCCTAGAGATGTAGAGCTCTAGCATCTGTATTTGTACATGAGTTTGTATGATAATGGCGAGCGCTGTGTGACAGGTTTTGCAATTATCTCTAAAATGTGGAGACACAAGGCCTGCCTTGCACTTCTCACTTACCTTTGGGGAGTAACGTGACACCTTCATCAAATATTAGTGCTCACTTGCTATCTGTGTGTCTGAAAAAATGTGCTGTGTGGGATGGTTAGGTACTGCTGCAGAAGCACAAAATCTGTGCTCTTGGGTTTGTTTTTACCTTTCTGGAGGGCAGCTCGAGTTTCCTTTACACACACAGATTTTGGAGCTCGTTTTTTGGGGAGGTGGTAGAATACCACCACCAGCAGACACAGCAGGGTTATTGGGGGATGAGAGTGCAGAGGGTCAGGAGCACGTGGGGTCCTCACCTCATAGCTTTGGTCAGAAGTCACAGTTCTTACTCCTTTGGTCAGAATTCATAGCTCTTACTCCTTTGGTCAGAATTCACAGCTCTCACTCCTTTTCCAGCTCTGCTTGCAGAGAATTGGTGTAATCAGAATTGCTCAGAATATGGGAAAGGGAAGATGTGATATAAAGGTCACCCCTGAAACTGTAATAGATACGATTGTATTGATTGGATCAAACCCAGTTTTTTTTTAAATGTCAGACTTTTGGTAGCCAGTTTTTGTGTAAAAATAGTAGTTTCTTTTAAATGTTCTTTTAATTGAACTGTTGTGTTCTTGAATTTGAAATGACATTGCTAGATTTATGGAAAAACAGGTAAAGGTTGACCTACTTTTTCCATTACCCTTTTCCATTTCATTGTTTCCCAGTATTGTTACTCAATTTGTTCTTCATCTCCACACATCATCTCCATAGCTTCCATCATCTCCATTCCTCCTTGTTAATTCCTTGAAATTCCACTCTCTCCTTTTATCTTGTGCCTATGCCTTGAAAAAACAGTCTGATACAGATATATTGTGTCTTATCTTACATACAACTCTTAAAAAAATTAAAAATCTGGTGCTACTGTTACAGATTTCCTAAAAATGACCTGGTTAAGAAGCCATATTTTACCTGTTTGCAAAGTTATCTAGGCCAGAAAGTCAGATTTATGTGCAGGGAAATGTGTGTATATCTACCTACTAAAGACAATTTGTATAATAGGATGTGAAGGTTACATTCAGTTAACCTGAGCTTCATGCAAATTTAGAGCAGTGGCAAAAGTGACTTCCCTAAAGTAATATCCTGGACTGGTCTTGAATGTCCCTTTCCTACCTTGTGAACCAAATTTCTCACCTTTGCTTTCTATAATTTTTAAATCCTCCTCACCCCAATCAACTTTTCTTTTTTTTTCTGTAAATTCAGATAAAACAATTTCAGAGTTGTTCAGGATGGAGATTATCACAAAGGTAAGGGTAAAAAAAGTTCCTTTAATTCTTAAATTACCTCTGCTCAGGTAGGGAACGGCTGCCTGTAAATATTTACCTTCTGGAAAATGGGAATGACATAAAAAGTGTTTATTTGTATAAATGTTAGAGTGCAATCAGAGTCTGCTTTGAAGTGACTTTTGGGAGCACTCGTTATTCCCAGGCGGGGACAGGGTGGAGTTTTTGCCGGGTGCACTCTGTGCTAGGGCAGGTCACAGTGCCATTGGGCTCTGCAGAACTGTGCCAGGCGTTTCCTGGGCACCTCTGCCCTGCTGCACAAGGGGAGCAGAGCCTTCCGAAATCAGAGCTGCTCCTCTGGGGAAGGGCAAGGGCAGGGAGGGGGGCTGGGGAGCTCTGGGAGCATCTTGCTGTGAGTCCTGTGGGGTGTCAGAGCCTGGGCTGGAGGGCAGCGAGCCCTTGGTGCCTTGAGGGGCTTTCCTGAAACAGGCTGGGCAAGGTTAGGAGAATAAAAGCAGTTATAGTTATTGAAGGCCTTAGGTGCATTCAGGGCACTCACAGCCCAGCCAGGGCTACACCCAAAATGGACAGCAGGTCATGAGTTTTTCATACTTTATAAGTTTTGTCCATTTGCTTATCTGGGGTTAAACTTCCAATTACAGCTTCAGGTGATGAAGTCAATTACTCCAAATTTGCTCCCCAATTAATTCACTGCTGTTTACATATCTTGGGTCTGAGACAGTGAGGTGTCCTTGGGTTTGGAGCTTAGAGAGGAATTGTTTTGTCTAAAAATGAGAGAACACTAGCTAAACACCCTGTATGGAGCCTAGAGTTACACACTACAGGTTACAGATACATGGAAAATACAGAGGCTAAAATCCTACGGCATCAATCTCCAATGGAATTGGGAGAGGATTGCAGGACACACCTGCACTGCTGATGGCAAATCAGTGCAGAGCGTCTGCAGGACACCAGGAAAAGTGTGCTGAAGTTAATTCTGCCACAGCAAAGGCAGACAGGCTCCAACATTTAGGGTTTATACCAACCTGAATCCCAGCAACACATCACAGTTTTGATGCTTTCTTGCTCAAAACTTGGACTTGAATATGAATAAAAATGGTTTTTAAACCCATAACAAATAGATCTTTATCATATTTCTCATTTTAGAAGTGAGTCATCTCACCAACAACAATTGCTTCTCAGTGCTTAAGAAAAATATTTTATTGTTTTCCTGCTAAGGTATAATTTGGTTTTATTTTGAGACATTTGCATGCCACAAATGTACTTTTATAACAGCTTAGTGCCATGTTTAGTTCCTGTAATATTTTTAAATTTCTTAATTACCTAGGTTTTAACCATTTATTTCAATAGTTGGGTGAGACTATCTCTAGTATTATTGGAGTGTCTTTTTACACTCCCAAAACTAAACGTCTGGGACTGTTGGTTTCTTCACCTGGAGGGTCTGTACATGTGAAATACTATTTTGAAATTCTGATCAGTTAGACTGATCAGAATTAACTCACAGATTTTATTTTCTAAGGTAAGTCTAAGTGCTTATTTTTAAATGTCACAATATAATTCTTCTCAACTGTATAAAAATATTTTATAATTATTTTCTTTTTCTGATCACAATTCTGTCTTTTATTGCTGCGATAAAGTGTTTACCTCTGAGAAAGCTTAGTGGCTGAGGTTGATAATAATAGTATGAAGTTTGTGTGTGAATATATCCATCTATGTATTCTCTCTCCTGTAAAAATATTGGTTTGTTTTTTAACATGGATTGTTCCACTTGTCTCACTTATTTTTGTGTGGATTTTTTAAAATTTGGAGCTAGTAGGAACTCTCTTTTCCTTTTATCTTTATTTCCTCTAAAATTGAGTATAGTAGTTCAATATTTTTGTGCTCATTATGGAAAAAGGCTTGCTACAGTTCAATTTGGGCAAATTGTACAGAAATTGAGGGCCAGGCTTACACTTGGTATCCAAACCTGGGAGGAGAAGCTGAAAACTGGAAGAATGACTTTGCTGCCTCCTCTCTTCTGTGATGTTTTAGTGGTTGGGGACTCAGTGGGATAGGCTGGCATTCCGTTTCATCCTCTGCTTGATCCCATTTAATCCACTACCTCTCTTTTCCCCAAATATTCCCATACCACATAACTTGCCTAGTGCTCTGGCTTTGCTGTGAAGACTCTCTTTGCTGCTGGGCTTCTATTTCACATACAGCACTTAAATAACAAGCAAACATCCGAGCTGGTGCTTGGAACTGTGTTGGCTTTCCTGTAGCATTTCCTAGGAGTGGTTTTGCAAAGTCCTTAATTCTGCTTGCAGTGCTTCCAGCTGGAGTGGCTGCTGCTTTGCTGGGCTGTGCACATGTTGCCGGCGGTTGGGTGTGAGAGGAGCTGTCCTGTCCTCTCCTGTCGTGTCCTGACGTGTCCTGTCGTGTCCTGTGCCGGGAGCACCACGGCCCGAGGTGTGCCCAGAGCCCAGCTGGGCTGTCCGGAGTGCGAGCAGTGCGTGACAGAATCAGGAGCACAGCAATCACCTTCCCTGCCGCCTCCTCCTGCAAACTGCCGATTCTGGCGGCGACACTTTGAATTCCCCCGCCCGGGAAAGCGTAGGAATGTCATCTTGCTGCTGAGGATTTGTCGGCACAGGCGAGCATCGCCCTGCTGGCGGTGCCTCCTCCCCGAGCCGCTCCTCCTGCCTCGCCGCGCACGGTGTGCAGTCAGTTGGCAAGGACAGCGACACGGCGATCGCAGGGGGTGGAGAGAAGCACGAAAGGTGTGTCCCTCCTGCCAGCGTCCCCAGCGCTGCGGGGAGTCCTGGGGAGGTGTCTCGCTCATCCCATGGCCAGAGGCGCTCCGTGGCACAGGCAGCGGGCTCAGCTGCACGGCTCGTCTCTGCCGCGCTGACTCCATCCCGGGCTGGCCGCTTCCAGGTACGGGACAAGGATGCTCTTCATTCCTCCTGTGCTTATTCTGGGCTGCCTGGACAGTTCTATATTCCAGGCTGTGTGTGGACTGAGTGGGAAGCTGAGCTCCTTCTGAGCCGTGCGGCAGAAATGTGGGTTTGTGTGAGCGAGAGAAAATGTCCATTATTAGTTTGCACAGCCAGAAGGCAAATGATAATTGCTTTGAAAATGTCCCCTGCATTTGACTTTTGGGAAGTGTGGGAATAGAAATGATTCATTAGGATGGAGCCACGCGTGTGAAAGAAACACGGAACTATGAGTATTGTTGCAGGATTTATTACCTAGAGATGGTGTTGTACGTGAAATATTCAGCAGCTGTTTATTTTCTCTTGAACGCTTGTCACTTCAGCCCATTACAAGTGCAGTGTTCTGGGATGAATTTCAGAGATGGCAGGAAATGATGGATATTGCAAGGAAATGTTTGGACGGAAAATAAGGAGATTACTAATGAACTTTATATAATAACGCTTATGCTTTGTATAGATTTCTGTATTGAAAATGTACATCCTTTCTTTTTAAGCCTGATCTTTTAAAAATGCATTCAGCACCAGCTTTTGCCTTGTCAGAATTTCACATGCACTCCTGTTTCATGCTTTTCTTGCTTTGAGACTTTAAAATAGCTATGAATTTTATTTGTCTTTAACTCGAGCTTAGGCACCAAAAAGAACAATATTTAAATATTTATTTTGGAGGTTGGAATATTTCTGAACTGACTAAACCTGTTAAATGAGTAAAATTAGACAATATATTTTGATAAAGCCAAATGCATCACTATTTCTGCTTGTTATTGGAAGTAAGGATAGAGGAAAATAGATGACAATGTTATTTTTGATAAAATGCAGCAGCATTTTTCAAGTTGTCATGCTTAATGAAGTCTAATTTTGCTAATCTTTGAATTTTGCATGGATTCACAGTGCAGTTTTAGCTGAAATTCATACAGTACTGAATGTCTGGATAGGGTGATATATTTGGATTTGCAAATGCTTCTATGAATTTTATAACTTCTCTGGAAGGAATTAGCTGAAAAGAGATTCTTAAAAAGACTTTTTTTATTTTAATGGATTTAAGTTGCATGAGAAATATTGGCAGCCAATCTGCCATTCATCAATTTACCTGAGCTTTTTTCATCCCCTTCAGAGAGACAATTCATACTTTTAAAAATCTTTCTGTGTGGGCAAGTCTGTGAAACTGAATTCTGCCTGAAAATACCCAGAGTTGGTAAAGCATGGTTATGTAACTAGTATTGCATAATAATGCACTTAATGATATTCTAATAGGAGTTTACTTTTATCACTGTTTCCTTAGGAGAAAAGGTTGCAGGGCTGTGACTAATTACCCTCCTTCTTTAAGGTTATCGGCTGTCCTCGTTTTCAAGGACATCCCTCACTAACAGGGACAACCCTGGAATCTTGGAGGCTTTATTGCAAATGGGGCAATGTTCTAATTTCAGAGCAATCCCATGTCAGGCAGACATCTGAGCAGCTCCAGAGCTCACGTGGCTCCGAGGGCAGCGCATCCGGCCGGGGCAGGACCGGCACAGCTCCTTCCCTGGACACCCTGATGTGGCCAACAGAGCTGCTGCCGCCCCTCTGCTGCACACACACAACAATCTGAGCTGAAGAAGTTAAAAAATATATATATAATTGGGCTTTCTGTTCAGGCACATCTTCACTTTTTGCCTTCTGTAAGTCCCCTGTGGCTACAAATCGCCCGGCCGTGGGAATGGGTCAGAAAAATCAGGTTCATTGCCCCATTCCACTTCAATGGAAAGACCAGGCAGCAAATGTTGGAGCATCGGGAGGGATTTTCACAGAGGCTGAAGCTAAATTTAAAGAAGGAACAGCTCCCTGCACTGTCTGTTCTCAGACAGTTGTCAAAAGAGAAAAGTAGGTTTCGGAAGCGTTCAGATATGTTTGACGACTTTGTTATCTCTGTGCTTGAACTCAGACTATTTTATATGTGTTTTAAAATGAGGAAGTCCTGGGATTATATAAGGGGTTAGCCAAGTACAACATAGAGGGAGAGATGCAGGAAGGCTTGAAGGCTGATTTTAAATGTGTGTTAGGACATCTGTGGTTGCATGTATCTCCAAAGGTTTCTTTATGGAAGAGATCACTGAGAGCTCAGTTCTGCCCCTCGAAAATAGGAATGCCTGAAAAGGCCTTCCTGGATTTCACTAAGCTTTCCTGTGCTTGAGGAAACCTTGTGGAATTGTGTGTTTTATTGGAATGGAAGCTTCCTAGTATTTTTAGCACAGAGACCTGAATAAACTTGAGGGCTTTAACAGGAAATTTTTAAAATACCAACTCCTTACTTTTCTCCAAATTTTAGGAAGAGATGGCTCCACAGTCTTCATGGCACCTGGGGCTTGTGCCTGTTGTGTTCCAGGGCAGTTGTCCTGGAGATGGAAAAGGGGTATTTAAACCCCCAGGCCTCCCGTGATGCCTGTAACCCAATGTGTGAGCTCAGTAGGAAAGTGCATGCATTTTTCATGTATGATGCTGTGGCAGGACTCATGGGAGACTTTCCTTTCTTGGGTTTGGGGCTTGAAATGCATCACAAACACACACACTGCTTGTCTCTGAGTCAGAGTGACAACTGGTTTTGTAAATAAACCATTCCAGTTACCGTAGCTGTATTTGGTAACAATATCCATACTTGGTGTCAATTTATCAGGAGCTGAATGAGCTTAGAAGAATGTAGTTTTTTATTTACAGCAGCTGGCTCTTACCTGGGTAAGTGACAGGTCTAGTGTCCCATTACTTCCCCTTCTGTCATTTTGCAGTGTAGAATTTCATGCATCTGCCAGCTCAAGTTCTCTTTTGTTGGAAAGATTTCGTGTACTCCCACTTCTTGTAATTAGAATAATGGTGCCAGATTTTCTCAATGTTAAGAAAGCTGCTGGAACCATAAAATGGAACATGAAGGAGCTATAATTGCTTGGTTTCTTAAGTGAAGATCTGAAATTCCCAAAGAACGCCCATATTTTTTGTGGGCAAGGTGGACTCTGGGGATCAAGGGAAGTGTCATTTCTTAGCAGGTGGGGCAAGGCAAGGTTTCAACTGGGGTGAAGGAATGATTTTGCTCACTGTTGGATCTGCTGCATGCCAGGAAAATCTTCTGTGCAACAATTTGTAAGCTATTTAACATTGTAAAAATCAACTGAAAAGTGTCTGCAGTTTCTTTAGTAATTAAATAGGGATCACTTCAATGATAATGCATCCTGTGGATTGAGTCCTACAGTTCCCATTGTGGCTAATGGGATTTGCAATTGTTGCAAAAATCCATATTCATCCAGCAGAAAAAGTGCTCCAGAGTGCCTTAGAAAGCTGTTCAGTCTCTATTTCTGAAACTTGGGGTGACTTTAAGTTGCCCAAATCCAGTCTTGATTTAAAAGAGCACAGCTCTGAGCTTCCTGCCCTCGTTTCATGCAGACACCCAGGCTGGTTTGGGCAGCAGGGTGTAAATGCTGCTCCTGTTGGGTCAGCACAGCCAGAGTGCTCTGTGCCTGACGAGTCTGGTGATAAGTCTGGGAAGCAGAAGTGAGGATTCTAGCCTAGGAGGAGCCTAGAAAGCTGTGCTGCAGAGCAGTGCCAGTAGCTTTCCTTTCATTTGAATGCCAGGGTGAGGGCCTGGATCCATCCCACTCTTTCCCTGCCTTCTCCCTTGGTTGCAGATACTTGGAAAAGGCTTCAGGGCATCTCCTGCTCTTTGGCCACTTTGCTGACTCCTCCTTTCCCCAGTTTTCCCGCTTGCTTGTCTCTCCTGACACATGGTGTGGCAGCAGTGTGGCAGCAGTGGGGCCACCCCAGAACTTTCCCTTTTCCACAAAGCACATCTCCCAGGCTGCTGGACTTGCACCATTCCTGCTGCCCCATTGCTGAGTGTGAGATGATGATGGAAGACCTTTAGGAGCTCAATTAAAATCCTCTCCCATGCTGAGATGCCACCACTTGTTACCTGTGCTGCCACCTGCCCCCCTGTTGCTTTTTCTGGATGTGTGCTGGTTTCATTTTGGTTAAACATCACAGCCACTGACTTCATGCACAAGTTCTCTATTTATTAACACTGTGGCCCCACTGAAGTGCTGATTGTTTGGGTGCTTTGTTTTTCCACCACTGTACACGATCCCTGCCCACCTCTCAGCTCACCTTTTCCTCAGCAGAACCCTTCTGGATAAATTTCAGCCTTTAGGAAGTTGGTTGAGTTGTTAATCTCTGAATTCTGCTCTGATTTGCTTTGGTTTCTCTGTATATGCGTTTACCAAAGCCTCATTTTTCAAATTGTGTTTATGAAACAAGGGAAGAGGTGATTAATAATCTGTTGCTGCCTTTCTTTGATCTGAAATGGTCGTGTTCAGTTTTAGATATTGCATTATATCGTATAATGTAAAATTTCCAATATAGCAGAATTTAATATTGCTCTGAGTATTTCTGGGAATTATGCAACCTGCTAAGGCAAGCAAACAATTTTTTCCCCCCGATAATCAAAATTCATTCTTTTGTGCAGGGCTATCTTGATAGCATTGTGAATGGATATTTGTAAATGTATCAAACTCCTTTGCTGATTTTTCAAGTCCCTTAATTCCAATAGTTTGTGGACTGAAGGAATCCAGTTTTTAAAACAATCTCTCCTGCGTGGCTAATCCTATATATAAGAATTGTAGTTAATCTGTATTTGCAACTTTTGACCTTGAGGTTCAAATGTGTTTGGAAAATTCACTCTAGGATTAGTGTTTTGATTAAATGGATGGACTTCATCGTATGGAAACTTTTCCTATCCCTTCAGAGCCAGTTGTGAAAAATTATTCTTGATTCTGAAAATAAAATTCTGCTCCCAGTGACTTTGACAAAGTTCATCCCAACTCTTCCTTGCTCTCAGCAGTGCTAGATGAATGGTGGCAGTGTGAAGTCAGGGAAAGCACTTTGGAATGGCTGGTGCAGCTTAACTGCTCTGTCAGATATACCTCAGCCAAAATATGAGCATGAAACCTTTTAATAATTGTCATCTCCACCCTTTTTAACTTCCTTGCTCCATTTAAAACTGGTGATATTGCATCTGGAGTGCTGTGACCAGTCTGCCCAGTACAGGAGAGTTACTGGTGACTGGGGGGAGTGCAGGGAAGGTCCAGCAGGGTGGGAGCACATGGCTGAGAGTGCCAGGGCTCCTCAGCCTGGAGAAGAGGTGGATGGAGTTTGATTGCTTTCTTCACTCATCCTGTGGAGGTTATAAAAGAAGGAAAATCCAGACTCATCTCCGAGGTGAGCAGCAAAAGGATTTGAGGTAAAAGCTATAATTCCAGTAAGGGGAATTCTGGTCAAATATAAATAGCTGTCTCACCAGGAGGATGTTCCAACATGGGAACAGTGGCCCAGACAGGGGTGGGAATCTCCATCCTTGGGGACATTCAAAGCTCAGCTGGGCATGACCCTGAGCAAGCTGTTCCACATTTGAAGTTGGCACTGAGTTGGGCTAGATGACCTTCAAAGATCCTTTTCAACTTAAAACATCCTATGATTTTGTTAGGAACATTTAAAAGAACCACCCAATCCTAAAACCAAGAGAGATGTTTGATTTCAAGTTGGTTTTCAAAGTAGAAACACAAGGAAGTCTGAGGCTGTGTTTTTGTGAGTCATGGAAGAGTTTTAGCCTGATGGGACCTCTGTGAGGGTTGTGCTGTGGAGTCTGTGGAGCACTGATTTGAAAAGGCAGCTCATGCTCAGCTGTTATTCTGGGTTGTTACTGGCCATTCTTTTTGAGACTTGTATATTTTTACCTGATAGATTTGTGATTTTCTCTGGTTCAAATTGATTCCAGCAAGTAGAACTCATACAGGTGAGACCTAAGGTGCGGAAACAGGAGGAGTGAAAGCAGCACAGTCTTGTCCTGTGTAGGGAATCAAAAAGCCTTACTGATATTCATCCATTTCAGACATTTTTGTGGAGTTGCTTTCAACAGTGATAAATGACCTGTCCCAAATCTCAAGATAACTTTTCCATTTACTGTGTGAAATTATGTAAAAGTCAGGGTAATAAGGAAAAACGTGAACTTAATCCTGACTGCTTGGAGTCCAGGTAGGCAGGTTTGACACTTGTTGCTGGGGTGTTATTACAGTGGCTCCTAATTAATGTCTCATTAAGCACCCCTCCTGCAAGTGTCACCTTCTTTTAGGTGAGTCTATAAAATAGTAAACAATACATCTGATCATCATCTTGATAAAGGCCTGTGCGAGTGGAAACTGTCGATTAAAAGGGAAATGAGTGATGATAAAACTTACGATCAATTAACATAAGGTGGCATTTCTCAAATATAGGGTGAGTTCATTGAGGTTACAAAGGTAAAAACTGGTAGGAAACTACTGCTGCCTCTGTGGTTTAAAAGGAAAATTGCTGGGGGAAGTCTCAGCATCATTCTGTGGCCTTAGAGATGTCACCTCATCCTCGAGAGGCCTTAGGGGACAGGATGGACAGGGAGAGAAGTGGCCGATCAGGCAGGCCAGGTCAGGGCAGACCACAGCACACCTTGGTAATGGAGCAAGAAATGTGACAGTCAGGAGGCTTCTGTCCCCATCTTGGGGTGTGGGAGGGAAAGAATGAAAAGAAATCATTGTGTATCATTGAGTGAGATACTCCTGCAGACACGGGGGGTCCAGCACTCCCAGGATATAATTGTTAAAGGGAATTCGAGCTGGCTGAAGGCTGAAATATTTGAACTACATTAACAGCAGTGGCTGTCCTCCCTTCCTGCTGAGTATCTCTGATGCACTGTGTTGGGGTTACTCTTTCTCTGATAAGATCATTTTTAACAAGGCACAGAATCATTTTGGTTGGAAAAGTCCCCTGAGATCACCAAGTCCAACCTGTCATTAATCACAGTATTGTCAAGCAGACCATGGCACCAAGTGCCATGTCCATCCCTTCCTTAACCATCTCCAGGGATGGGGACACCAGCACCTCCCTGGGCTGCCCCTTCCAATGTCTGATCAGCCTTTCTGGGAAGAAATTCCTTCTGAAGTCCTTCAGTAAAGCTCCTTTCACTGCCCTTGTAGTGTTTGCAGAGATAACTTTTGTAAGGTTCTTCCTTCTGTAAAAGTTAAATAGCCTAAACCACTGCAGTTCCTACTAGGTAAGTGCTTTGATTCTGAATTTTGACCCTTATTTGAAGGGTTGTTTTCACATAGTTTTCCTCCTCAGGATTTTATCCTGACAGTGGATTTGCAGGTTCCGAAGTTGGACTGTAGTTCTTATCCTGATGCATCAGATAATTTGTTACAGAACTCTGGTTCACAAGGGAAGTTTTCTTGATGCAAAGTTGCCGATTAATGCAACATTAAACAAATGATCCCATGTCTAAAATGTCTTGGAAGGTTCATTCTGGGAGAGAATTTTAACAATTGGAGTCAGGTGCCTGTAAGAGTGAGGACAAGCTCCAAGGCTATAATCCAAAAAGGAAATGTATGCCATTTAAAGAAGAATCTGGGGATAAGGAACAGAAGGCTGTGAAATCAGTAACACCAAGTGAATTATTTAGGAAGGCATGGGAAATAAAAAGATGCCAGAGCTAAGAGTTTGCAGTGGCCCTGGTGCATTAGGGGCAGATCGATAGCTGCAGCAGTGGCTGCTGAGGCTCTGGCTCCGGGCAGAGCTCCTGTCTGCCTGCACCCAGCCGGAGCCTTTGGCCTGACGCTGCTCCTGCGGGGCTGGAAGCTTTCCAGAGCCCTCCGATTGGTTCCGAGCTGCGTGTGCCGAGTGCTTTGGTGTGAACCTGCAGCGGGGCTGCTGCTCTGTTTTCTCCCACAGAAACCTCCCTCCTGGGCAGCAGGACTGCTCTGCAAACAGAGCTCACACACAGCACAAGGCACGGCTGGAGGAGCTGCTCTGACTGCAGCGGTGCTCAAACCCAACATGGGAATGTAGGACACAGCAAAGTCATCTGGCTCTAAAGCCTGGTGTAAAAATACATCATCTTATCCTCTGCTGGAGAAGCAGAGGTCCTTCTCTCTTAAAGGAGAATTTATCAAAATGAACTATATTGGGTTAAATCCATTTTCTTTGAAGTTGATGGTAAAGCTTCAACTGATGTAAATGGGAGTAGAATTAGGCCAGCACTGATCACTTAAGGGAAATCAGAATCTAGGCTAGAGAAAGGCAAAGATCAGCTCTGCACAGATACAGAAATAGTTCCTGTGTGCTGTGCCACCGGTGGCTCCTGTGTGCTTGGGTTTGAGTCAGAGGGCTCATTTCTAGGGCAAATGTCACCAAAATCACTGCACCCAGGGTGACACTGAGCCAGTGGCTCCCACCTGGGGGATGCCGGCATTGTGCAGCTCCAGCTGCAGCACAGCACTTCTCCCTGGGGACGTTCTGCTCCAGACACAGCCAGGGCTGTGCTGTCAGGCCTTGAGGAGCCACCACGAGAACCTCACTCTCCCTGGTACTTTCCTGACAACCTGGGAGTCAGGACAAGTCCTTCCAACTTTGGGGTTTATAGTGCTGAGCTACTGAATAGTTTACATGCAAATGGTCCTAAAGATTCGAGCAAATGCATTTACCACTACCGTCACTCCCTTTTTCCTGTGCCATCTGTGCCAGCACTGTTGGTCCCTGCAGGAGGATGCCACCTGCAAGCTGCCTGTCTGTTTTCCCCTGTGCTGGAAATAGCAATGCCAGCACAAAGAAATGTGTGGTTTTTAGTCAGTCCCATGGTGCTGAGGACCTGAGCTCCTTTTCAGCCACCGATTTGCTCCTCTGTTGTGTTTGGCCAGGGCCTTCCTGCTCTGTTCTGGAAGAGCAGAGAGGCATCTACCCCTGGAGTCAATGAAAACAGGCTGTTTACAAGGCTCCCTGGATCTGTGTGCTGGGATGTCACCCTGGTGCATGAAATGTCTTACACAATAGCAACAGAGCTGTGCTCAGAATGTGACTCTGGGGAGAAAACTCTGTCACAAGGAATGACAAATCCACCAGTGTTCCTTCTGCAATTAAAATGGCAACTTATCTCCGCGTGATTCATGTTCCTTCCTCTCGAGCTGGTGAGCTGTTCCCAAAAGGAAACGCTCCCATCTCCTGCTCCCCTGGCTCCTGTGCATCCCTGATTTGGTGTGTCTTTATACTGATCCAACCCTGGGGAGGTTTTAATCAGAGGAGAATAAGCGCTTTGCCATTCCAGCACGGCTCCTTGGCTGCTCCCAACTGCAGCCTCAATTATATTAATCTGACTGTTGCCTATTTAAGCATCGTCCTACATCTTGACTGACAGTGGGGTAAACAGATTCAGCAAATAAACTGTGCTTCCCGTGAGCTCGCCAGTGGCAGATGAGGTCAAGCAGAGCAGCAAACAGGAGTGAACACACACAGCTCTGCCTGTGTCACTGCCTGCTGACTGTGATGTCAATGCAGAGCCTGAGTGCGCACAGTGCCACAAGAATGGTTCCCAGCCTCTGAAAATGAGCTCCACGTGCTCCTGGCGGGCTCGGGGTGACACTAGGGAGCTGCAGCTTCCAGAAAGGGTTAAGGGAGTTTAGATGACAGCTCTATGCTTTTCCTATTTGTCTGTTTTCCTGAACTCGAGCTGCTGTTACACATGGGAAATGGGAAGGGTCTGTCCTACTCACTCCATTTCCACAAATCACTTTGGACAATGGGAATATAAATCCTTTTTAAAATGGTTGTGCTAGAACTTGGTGAGTTTTGTTCTTGCAAGAAGTGACAAAAAGCAAGATAAACATAAGGTTATTAAGGAACACTTCTGAGGAAGTGTTTTCTGTTCATTTTCAAAGAAAGCAAAACAATAATCACAGGAACATATGTGAAAAAAGTTGTCTCGATTTAAAATGCTAAAAACCTGCATTGATATACACGGAGAGCACCAGATTGAGATGGGCTGAAGCGAGAGGTGGGATCTTGTTTGTTAATCCCCAACCTGGCTGAGTCGCTCGCTGCCATCAGGAGTGGGCTGGATCTGCATTTGGTGATAGCATGTGGGTTCGGTGCATGCAAATCAGAGATGTGGGCTCTGCTTTGATCAGTTTTGCTTCATTTTCTGAGATAAGCTTGTATTTTTATGTTTTGGGGGTTGTAGTTAAACCTGCAAAGAATTGACAATTCCCTTTTATTATTCTGGGGATTGTTGTGGGGGTGCTCTCTCTGTAAGTTTTCTGATTTAATAAAGCAGATTCAGAGATCGCATAAAATTATTAGAAGTATGGTAATTCTAAGTCTCTGATGTCTGAATTTTTTCAGATGGGTCCACAAAATATAGCTAAGAAAAACAAAGCTGCTGCAGGAGGTGTGAGTTTGCTTCTCTAGGAAATATGTAGGAGTTGATGAGTGTGAAAACCTTGGAAACAACTGGATTTGTTTTTTTTTACTGGCAGATTTCAGGTGTTACGTCAATGCAGGGGTTTTGATTCAAAACTCAGATTAGCCATGGAAATCTCAGTGTTTAAAACTTGTTTAATTGCTGCACCTTCTACACACCAAGCCACAGATATGACCAATAATATTTCAGGTTAATTATAATTAATAATTTTGGCTATTTTAGACATGTTCAGTTCTAGTCTGGATCTTTGGAGAATTTGGTAATTCCTCATTAGCACTTCTGCCTGTAGGGGGAGAGATTTAATTTTTTTGGTCCATTGGGTGTCTCCACATCTATAATGGCATAAAACATTTCTCTGGGAATCCTTGACTTGTGAAATATTTGTGGACCTGGGGTGAGAGAAAAGCTAGAATATTCTGTGTTGGATCAGATTTCGAGAGGTAAAATCAACAGGTAGCAATTTATTTTTTCAGAAACTTTATTTAGATTAAGAAAGCGTGAAAAAAACATGCTAAAATCATGTTGAATTTCTTATGATCTCAGTATGCCCAGAGAAGTTCTTCTTACAAGAACACTTGTTGCTTTTACTCTTTTAGTTTTCAGATCTGCTTAGAATCTGAAGTCACAGGTGTTGCTGCTGGTGAATGCACAATGAATAGCACTTCAACTGATCTAACCAGAATGTTTCGATCTCCAGTTGTCAATGGTGCCTGGTGGCTGAGGAGCTTTGGTGGAAGTCATTGCACACTCACTGTCCCTCCACCTCCAAACCTGGGCTCTTGAAAAGTAGTTGTGAGGTTTGCTGAAGATTGAGGATTTGGAGTGTTGCACAAAGCCTGTAGTCTTCTAACGTGGAGAAACCAGTGGGAACATGGGAAATTTGGGGTTATTTCCCTACTGGGTTTGTTTAATTTGAGAACTGAGCAGAACTCTCAGCTGTCCGAAGCATATTCTAATAATTAATCTGTGGAATTATTTTCGGTTTCTTTTGCTGACCATTAATTCTATAGTGGTTTGAGGTTTTTTCCCCCAACAAAACAAAACAGTTTCAAATCGATGGACTGAAATGCAGATGTTGTGGAGGGAAGTTGCTACCAAAAAAAGGAAAGAGTAGTTTCTTACTTTACCTTCCCAAATAAACTCATTATTTATCTTGCAGAATATATGCAGGGTCAAGAAATGATCTACTGAAGCTCAATAACAAGATGCTTATCCAGTACTCAGTGCACTTAACAACTGAAATGTGTGGATCAAGAAATGCAAATTGTCCCAATGCGACCACAATTCAACAGGACAAATTAATTACCAATTTTTAATTTTTTTACACCAAATGTGGGTAAAGAAACCATCCCCTCAAAAAAAAAAAAAAAAAGAAAAGAAAAGTTAAATTCCCGATCTTAATATAACATTCAGAAAGTCAGCATCTGGTAGGTATTTTGTGAGTAAATGGTGGTCGTGTTCCCAAATGGAAGATTTCTCTGAGAACACTCACTGTCAGCCTCTCACAAAAATACCTTTTCAACTCAATTGTCTCTGCTTCTCCCCATCACCGTGCTCGAGAGATGAGGAGGGAGCTGTTCCCAAAACAGATAAGTCATTTGCTGGAAATAGATTTTAGATCAACACATTTGATTACGAGGAGAAATCAAGCTGAGCTCATGCACTTTGTGCAGCACAGGTCTATGTTCTCTGCAAGAGCCATGGTTAAAATCAGCAAACAATCATGCTCTGTAGCAGCTGAGACATCCAGATGGTCTCAGTTTATCCCTCATTAAAACACACTTCAGTGTTCCAATCTTTAGATAGATAGGCCTGAAGAGCTGTGGCAAGGCCCACATCCTAAAAGAAAGGTCACAGGCATTGAGGCAGTTACTGAAAATGTATCTCAGAGCAGCCCAGAGCCTTGGTTGTGTCCCAAGGTCATGGAATCACTGAATNCCCACCCTCACAGGGAGGAATTCCTTCCCAATATCCCATCCATCCCTGCCCTCTGGCAGTGGCAATCTATTCCCTGTGTCCTGTCCCTCCATCCCTTGTCCCCAGTCCCTCTGCAGCTCTCCTGGAGCTCCTTCAGGCTCTGGAAGGTGCTATGAGCTCTCCCTGGAGCCTCCTCTGGGCTTTCTGCAGCTGCTGGTGCTCTGTGATTCCGATGGGATCCCTGCAGTTGATCTTCCCAGTGCCATTCCTTGCAAGCACAAGCAGCAGGATGCTAACAGGAAGTGTGCAGCACAGGTCCTCTGCATTAACTGTGCTCCTACACAGCCAGAGGGGGCTCAGAACAACTCTGTCCCTTCCCTTCTGCCCTTGCTGGGAGGAGGAGCAGCTGGAAGCATCTGATCCAGGTGTCAGATGGTCACAGAGTGCCATGACACTCATCTGCAGCTTCCCATCTTTCTTCGTTTGCTGGGCAATTAATGAGGACCCCAATTGTGCTGAAATTGGAGTAGCTGCTGAAGGGCTTCACTGGACAGGAGGATGTGTGTCCTGCTGCTAATTATGTCATTCATTAATCTATTATATCTTGATGATGGGCACGAGGGGCACTGAGAAGGATTCAGAAGCTACCTGGCAATTCTTAAATTATTTATTCCTTGTACATTGACAATTTCTTATTACTGAGTTGCAGTCATTTGAAATCCTTACAGGGAGTTATAGTTCAGGGATTCTTAGCGAAAACTCCTGTTTCTTCCCTCTTCTCCTGGCTTTTTTTCCCATATATGCAGATAACTCATGTAGTTTAAGAGATGCAGAGTAGGAAGATTAATCTCTCTTCCCCCTTGCAGCTCCTAAAGAAAGTTACAGCTTTATAGCTTCAAAAGAGAACATTTCATTTTTAAGTTGCTATTAATAGCACAGAAAATTAAAAGCTCATCATGGTTAGGATGAGATCCCAATTGAACTTGACAGCGGAGAAGATATTTAATAAAAGTACCAGGCATGATGATGGCTTTAAAATAAATCTATGTGTTAATAGCTAAATTATGAGGCGATAATCTGCTGGTCTGCTTAAAAACATGTTTGTCGAGGACTTTTGGGATGACCCCATAGATAATGCATGGTTGTTGGTATGTCCTGTCCTACTGCTTATATTTTTTGGCTAATTGTATGATTTTAAGGTTGGGCAGCAACATTCCACATAGCTGTGATCGCCTTTTATCCATCAATTGATGTCTGCTGCTGTTTTATCAGCTTATTTTTCTGAGCCACCAGCTAGGATAATGTGCTTGAGGGAAAATTATACCCTACATCAGTGGTTTTGTTACAGCATGTTGTACATTATTGGTAATTTGAATGCACCCGGATAAAAATAGAAAGGTTAAGTAGTTTTCCAAATGTTGCTTCTGTGAAGCAGAAAGAGAGTAATGTCTGTACTCATATGCATTTTGGAGGGAAGAGTGGGATTTTTATTTTCCCTTTGCTAAAATTGATGCTTTCCCTCAAGCTGAATGCAGAGAACACTTTGCTTTGGAAATTTCTCTTCCCAAACCCTTTCTTTTCTTTTCTTTTCTTTTTTTTTAATTCTTCCTGCTGGATGTTTAGTTTTAATGAGCTGGTTTTTAGCAGCAATGTGCCAGTTCTGTCTACATATGCCTATCCCCAAAGCGCCTTCCCGTGGGCCAGGTGGTGTGTGCTGGTGCCAGGAGCAGGAGCTGGGATCCCACGGTGCCCAGTGCCCTCTGATCTGGCAGCTCCTGGGCACAGCCCTCGCTCCCCTCCTTCCTCCTGCCTGGGGGCTCTCCAATGTGCCTCATCCCCCTCACTGGGTTTTGGCAGGCAGCAGCAAGGTCATTTTTGGGAGGTATTTATGCAGGGCCTGTCTGTGATTTCTGGAGAACTGTGCTTCATCATTTCGGTTCCAAAATGATTTCGTGATTCTCTGCGTATGACAATAACCTGTGCAAAAAAAAATGGTATTTTGATAGGGCTGCCTGATAGCCACCTCTTCAGAATCCTTTGTGCTTGTCCTATTTAAAATCACTGCAGAACATCACTGTGTGTCTTTCAGCTAATGCCCACTGAGATTTAAAACCTCCTTTCTGGCTGCTCTCTTTCTTAGGAGTGAACTTGGCTGACAGTTCCTATTGTACCCCCGAGTCCTGCAGGGAGGGCTTTTTCCCCTCTCCTCCTTTCACATGGATTTTCCTGCTGCACCCTCACCTCTCCAGCCTGCCTCGGGAGGAAGATGTTAGAATTCTCTGTGCAGAACACGTGTTTATAATTTTCTTAGTGATTAAAAATGCCATAGGGGCTGTTGGGGTCGATCTTAGCCCAGTGCTTCCCTTTCTGTCCCCTGACTGAAGGGAATGAGGATCACCTGTGGTTTTCTTGGGGCTGCAGGTGAGAGCAATCAGCCAGCTGGGGAGGGTTGGGGCTCTTGGCTCTCATTTCAGCTGGGGGCAGACATGCTGGACGTTCTCTTTTCCACTCTCTGCAGAATTGGGAAGGAATTCTTCCCAAATCATCACTTCAATTGCAATTTATTGTTGGAACTTTCTATTAGCTGCACGTCCTCGTGGCTGAGGACGTTTGCTCATGGAGACGGAGTTCGGAGCTGCCCAGGTTTGGATCTCTCTTAAGCAGCAAGGATGGGTTGGTTCACCTTTTGCAGGGGAGTTTTTTGAAGCTGCGACTGTAAAAATAATTTAGGTGGGTTTTTTTTGAGCAAAAAATATATCCTTTTGGAGAGAATGTGCTTGAAGCAAATATATGCTTTTGAAGGGAAATAGATTTTGTCTTCTGCCACATATTTTCCATCAGCTGGAGTAAAGCTAAAGACTTGTTTTCCTTTATCTCTGGTGCCTGCATAATGATGGTCTGAGAGTTCAGTGGCATAAAGGAGATTTAAAGAGATGCCAAGTTTTATAGGAGCTGAACTCTCCTCTGTGTACTGGTGGCGGTAGACTACTGGTAGCTTATTTTTAGCAGTTTATAACCTATTAAAGCTCAATTTTAAATTTGTTATACTTCTGCCTGCTGCTTTTTAATTCTGATAAAGAGGTGAGTAGGGGTAGGAGTGCTCTGTAATGTGCAGCCACCCAGCAGGACAGGCCTGGGTTTATACCCGTAGTTAACTAAAATGATCTGCCATCAAATGTGCAGGTGGCAACAAAAATCTCTCTGAGATGCTCCCTATTCATTATCATTTGGTCTCTGTTCTCATTTGAGAGGACTGCATCCCATCCCAAGAACAAAATAGCCCAGCCTTAGGTAATAATTTTAGCTTTTAAAATTTTTTTTTAAAAAAAAGGTAAAAGTTTTTTCACTATTAACAAAAAGAAAATGTAGGTATATGTTCAGAGAAACAGATTACAGCCTGCAGCTTGCTTTTTCTGCCTTTATGGGAATGGTGTATAAGAAAAACATGCCTCTTCCAATTCCACTTGTGTATATTTTTATTTAGACATGAAATAACAATATATTTTTGGGGTTTTTTTAGGTGATTTACTTCCATTTTTTGTGTTCTTCCTGTTTTATTATCCTGCTTGCACTTATTTTGCATGGCAGCTGCATTTTCTGGATCTCATTAACAACCAGTGATATTGCACTACAAGCTTCAGCATTGCTTTCATGTCTTCACATCTTTACTGAATATTATAATAAAATGACTCTGATAGTGGAACCAAGGTGGCAGGAGAGATGTCTGCAAATTGAGGTGGAATGGAAGTTGGTTTAGCTTGTTTGAGGGGCTATTTTCTTTTTTTTTTCTTTTCTTCTTTTTTCCTTTTTTTTCTCCCCTGGACCAGCTGTTTCTCATGATCGGTTTGATGCTCAGCATTCCATCTGCTGTGCAATTACATGCACCTGAAAATAAGAGCAACTCCTGGAAAAATGGATTTCTCTTCAATCAGTCCTGAAGCCACTCCTAGATAAAAGACATTGTTGTGTGTATAACACTGAAATTATGGTATTTTTGGCTAAACGCAGCAATCTGATTCCATTTTTCTATGGCTGTGCTGTGGTCTCCTGTCTTTTGGCTAAAGGTTTGTTAAATCTGCTTTGATTTTCTTGACTTTTATAGACAACAATAGTCAGCCAGTCCTTTCCCCTGCTAATGGCTGGGGTGATTTATGTGATAGATGCTGGCAGAAGGACAGAGAAAACAGCAGAACAAGGCCAGGGTTTTTTCTTTTTATTTATTTATTTATTTATTTATTTTGGTTTTTCTTCTCCCTTAATGGTCTCCCTTGGGTTGTCATGTAGAAATTTGAACTTCTTTCTTAGGGATATGAATGTTAACACTGATCATGCCACAATAACGTGGATGTTAAAACAGGAAAGGTCTTTTCTATGCAAAATGTTTGGATTTGATGGAAATGTTTTGATGGAAGTGCCTGTAAATGGTTTATGTTGCAAGGTATTTCCAGAAGGTTCTAGAAGCAGCTGGGTGATCCCTCAGTGATTAATCCCACCGTTAATCAGGTGTTTCTGCTAAAATAATCAGCTGCTGGAGGTGATTGAGGTTGGATTGGCTGTTAGGGAGAAGTCCTTCCAAGCCAACCCAACCCATGCTGGAGCTCTTTGAGCAGCACAAACCTTTCCCCAGGTGCAGAACCACTGACTGCTTACTCTGCTCATGGCACAAGCTCTGCTCTTATCTTGATTTCATCCTCGAATTTGAGCTGAGGTAAAGAAATACAAGTTGACCCGGCAAGGTTTAGTTTGGGTGCTTTAATCTCTAGAATTCAGATCATGGCATAACAAAATGAATTCCTCTGCAGCTGAGCAGTTATGGATTCCTCCAGGTTTTTATTCTCTCTGTTATCCCATAGATCCATATTTAAGGAAAACATGATTCCTGTCAAGTTTTTAGTAAAACCAGTCCATCAAAATGATATTTCACATTAATGAGTGCTCTTCCACTGCACTTCCTCATCCTCATACTCCTTATAATGCAGGAAAAGGCTTCAATTTATCTCTACTTTAGTTAAAAACTATTAAAGTTCTGTCCTCCTTTTTGTCTTTGCGGTTGCTCTCATGACAAAGTCCAAAGACTGGAAATATTTCAATTCCCATTGCTTGTCAAAGCAGCCATGGGTTGATGCAGCCCCCAAGGTAGGGCTGTGGCAGAGGAATCATGAAATGAAATTGTAGTTTATTAAAATCCTGATCAATGGTTCAGATATAGGTAAGATTTCCTTCATTAGTCTCAATTTTTAGGTTTGAAAGTGTCTGTAAAATACTGTTAAAAATCTGAGAAAGGGATGTGAAATTATAGATGTGACCAATGAGAAATGGCAACTTCTACCAAATTATTCAATATTTGGGTAGTCTCAAGGTGTGAAGATTAGAGAGATCATCTAAGATTTTTATAATGAAATTATTAGTATTGGACTAAAAAAAGCAATAATTAGGAACCAAACTCAGTGTCCATTCTCAACAGACACTGAACAAAAGCCCCACAATTTTAGGTGGGGTGGAGCAGGACTGTCAGCTCTACTCAGTCTCTGCCAGGCCTCAGATCCTGTTTGTTGGAAGGAGCTGGACAATCTATTTATAATTTAAGATATTCTGGAGAATTTTCTGATTAAAATGAGTTATAATCAGGTATTTTAGGGACACAGACTTCTGCAACTCCCTGAAATTGTGTGCACCAAGCTGATTTCTCATGTTAAAGGTCACATGGGGATTTCAATTCTAGATTTAAGAAATCTGGTGGTCTGTAAAACACACAAACGAAGGAAGGATGTAGAATACCTCATCTTTTTAGTGTTTATGTTTCAGCAATTTGCTTTTAGTGAAGCAAAGTAAAGAAAATATCTGAATTATAACCTAATGAGTTTAGGCTCTTATCTTTTATAGGATTTTTCATCCTTGTTCCCTGGGCTGATAATGGTTTGAGCAGAGCTGTAATTTTGGGAGGAAAAAGAAAGGCACCTGAGCCCATTGGAAGAAATTTTGAATTTTTTCACCCTGGAGATGATGGTGAAGAACTGATTTCTAACAACTCTCTGTGATGGTAGTATCCTTGTAATATAGTTTTGAGTGTTTTCTGCTATAAAAAAGGCTTCCCCCCACTCTGTAAGTGATGCTGGATCCTGGCTCTGTGCTGGGATATGTTCCTTAGCTGATCACCTGCTGCTTTTAGAGCATTTAATTTAGGTTATTTTTTTCCCACATCTGCTTTATTTAATGCTGAGTGTCTGAAGTCTGAATATCCTTAGCTTTTTTTTCCCCCAGCTGTGTTTTTGATTGAATTGATAACACAGTTTGGCAGTTGGCATTCCTTGCAACAACTGTGCTGCGTTAGTCTCTGTATAAAATGAATTCTACGTGAAAAGATGAATTTTCTAAAGCTTATGGAGGTGCAGAGCGGATCTTTGTTCAGTGCCAGAAGTACAACCCCAAAGCATGCCAATATGTGCTGTGTAGGAAGGCAGTGAATAAAAGAAACCCCAAACCTGCTTTGCAGTGGGGAATTGGAGCCTTGAGAGAATAAATGGCTGATGAAAGATAGCCTTTCATTTGAGCACTGGAAGCAAAACAAAATAAATCCATGTTAGCGCCAGCAGGGCAGGAGAGAGAGCTCTGAAAAGTGATGGGTGGGACAGACTTGACAGGAAAATCTCTTTGCAGGGCAGATGCCATCTCTGGGGGTGGAGTGAGGCTCTGGGGCAGAGGAGGAAGGGTTTCCTCTGCAGGACCTGCTCCAGTCCCCCAGAAGTCACTGAGAGAGTCATTTCACTATTTAATGGGGCTGAATTGATTCCTTTAAAGCACTTTGGTTGCTGTCAGGAGTTCATTTGGCTTTGCTAAAGCCATTTCCAGGAGGAGCAGAGGAAAGCAGGCTTGGGATCAAATGTAGGCTGAATAGCTGTGCACTGCAGCAGGGACTGGAGGTACTTTCACTTCACAACTCATTTAAATTCTCCTCATTATTCCAGTACAACACAGAAAAAGAAATTCAGCCAATTTGTGCAAAATTCTGTTTGGTAGAAGTCCTAAGCAGGCTTATTTGATAACTGAAAGTAATGATATTTTGTGCCTCTGTAATAAAGACTTCTTTTGCGGCAATGCTTTGTTGCCTTCAAATATTCAACGGTGTCTTACAGGAGTCAGGGAATCTTTTTTATTTATCCTCCCTGATAACAAAGCTGGTACAAGAAGTCCCAGCTGGCTGGAGGCTCAGGTTCATGCTGAAAGGCTGAAACAATTGTTTATAATAGGCAGTTGCCTGTGATTTTTAAAAAATGTTTTCATTTTTTAATATTTTAAAAATAATGCCTTCACTTTAATGTCGTAATGTCATCCTTATTATCAGGGGCAATATATTTCTGTCTAAGAGCAACAACTGAACGAAGCATTCAATGTCTAATATGTGTGTGTTCATCATGAATGAATGATCCCAGAATCACAGCGTGGTTTGGGCTGAAAAGGACCTTAAAGCTCATTTTGCTCCAGCTCCTTCCATGGGCAGGAACACCTCCCACTATCCCAGGTGGCTCCAGCCTGGCCTTGGACACTGCCGGGGATCCAGGGGCAGCCTCAGCTTCTTTGTAGATGGACAGATTGACTTAAGGCAATTGAAATTCATTAAGAAATAGAGGGATGAAGTCAGGAATATCTTCAGACAACACTTTAGCTCCAAAGTTCAGTTTCTCTTTCTTTATCTCCTCGTGGCTTCCTGGTATTAAACAGAAATTTCACACTTTGGAAGGTGCCAACCAGCTTTTATTCAGATGGTGTTTTTCTTTAGTTCCTTCTGCATCTTGTGCGTTCCTGATAATTAAGCTTCAAAGTCAGTGTGGGTTTTTTTAAGGGAGTGTGAGTTTAGGCATTGTTGGGTGCATTTAATCAGCTTAGCTGGCTGCTGGATGGAGAATCATGTCTCATTCTGCTCCACGAAGATTATATTTACAAATGGAGGGGCGTTTTGCCTTTGGCTTGAAAAGATGCCACAACTGGGCCACACAGGTATATTTCACACATCTGGAGACCTCTGCAGAGCAGGTTATGGTTTTCCTTCTCATTTCTCTTCACCCTGCAGAGGTCTGCTGGGAGATTTTCATCCTCTGCAATCAGTGGTTGCCATGCTGCTCCCAGCACAGAGTTCAAGGAAGTGTAGTCTCAAACCAACACCTCTCAGATGATTTTGTTCAGACTCAAGGGAAAATTCCCTTAAATCTGCTTCCAGTCCTGTTTTCTCAAGGAATGGAATCAGTGAATGCAGGTGAATCAGGTTGTGCACGTTGTTCTCACTACAATATGACACTTCAGTGCTTTTTCCCCCTTATTTGGGGGTTCTCTACAGGGTCCAGATGGAATTGTATCTGCAATTGCAGTGGAATTGTATCTGCAGCCCACGAAAAGTCCAAGTGGGGCAGTAATGCTCCATATGGAAGGGTGGGAATTGCTAATTCCCAGAGTTTAATTCCTGGAGAACCAGCTGGGTGCCCCTTCCAGCTGCATGAGGATCGAGCAGAGACTTTGCTGATCTCCCTGCCTGACAGGGATCACCTTTTATCCCAGAATGCAAACAGCTCCTCCAGCAGCACTTTGGGAGATTGGAGTTGCCATAATCTCAGATGACACTTTAGAGAAAACACTCCAATTAAGACTATATCCTCTTTTTTTTTTTTTTTCTTTCTTTTTTTTGGCTCATTTTGAATCCATTATTCGTCCAGACTTTCACGACTGGGAAATGCAAGTCTCGTGATTCTGTTCTGGTGAAATCTGGTTCATTACATTGCTGTTAACTTTGCTGCCAGTAGAAGCCTGAACGAAATCAGATGTCAGAATACTCGGGGATGATATCTACATTCTAACACACTGTGAAAATATTTACAAGCTTCCAAGATGAGACTTTTCCTGATTAGGGAAATCAAAGAATAGTTTTCCCAGCGGGCTTGCAGTTAGCTCATCCAAATTGCTTCTGTTTTAATTGGCATGCATTTCCTCTAAGCAGCTAGGAGATGAAAAATATTTGACTTGGGCTCTACAGGACTGGAAGCCTCTTCCCCCAGACACAGCCACTCTGGAAAAAACCCAACTAAACAACAGCCAGCTCGAGTTTGGGTGGCATTTGTACAACAAAAATCCATCTCTGACAAAATTCCAGATCAAGGTGCAGACTGATATTCTGGCTTTTTAATGAGGAAAATAAGGATGGTGTTTTACTCAGGTGTTCTAGTGTGTGAAGTCTTTTGTTACCCGAGTTGTATCTAAGCGGGCTGTGATTTTATCTCTGCTGCACAACATTCTGTTGTTTTCGGACTGCACTTTGGGACACCTTCTACTCAGTTTTCTTGTCTCAGAAACATTGGGAAGAATAAGTAAAACCAAATAATCTTCGTTAGAAGTGACTGCTTTTGTCTGGGAGAGCAAACTAACATTGTGTGAGAAATCTGTTTCTCAGTTACTTGAGTTTGCATTTCTCTGTTGCTGAACATGTCTGAGGAGGGACGTTTTCCCTATAAGTTGTTCTCACAGGGAATTAGAACCCCAAATTAACCCCAAATATGCCCAAAGGAGGAGGAAGTGACCCTGTTCTAGGCTGGTGTGGAAAGCTGTGCTCTCAGGATTTGGGGTGGTGTCTCTTTATGTTCCAGGAGGCTTTTGGTGATACATTAAACCCACCATAGATAGAGCAGGGAAAGCACCACCTAGAGCCTGAAATCCACTTCACTTTATTAATTGAGTCATTAGGATATTAGATCATATTGGTTGTTCATTTTGACTGATAAACGTACCACTAACACCTCCTTTAATCAGGATTTCTTGGTAGCTCATCGAGAACATATGCCCATCTTGAAAATATCGATTTTGTGTGTTTTGCAAAACAGTCCCTTCCCTCACCTCCACCCAAAAAAAAGCAAACAAAAACCCCTACCCAAACCCAGTGTAATACTTGGGTTTCTCGTGGATGAGATTCTATCTGTGGGAATTGGATGTATTTTGGAGATGCAAAGCCCCAGGATGCAAATATTGCCACATGCCAGCCACAGCTTTTCTATTCCTCAGCTTTGGGTAAAGAAATATTCAATACTCCCCACCTAGGAGGGGTGAGGTGGTCGCGTGTCAGCCCTGCCAGCCTGGCACGGTGCCTGGGCTTTTCCTGGGAGGGATTCTGGGATCCGATGGAGCTGGAGGATGCTGTTCCATGGGATTAGGGAGCTGCATTAGCAGGGAATAATGTCAGTCACGCTCTGTGCCTGCTGTCCTTCACCATCTGCCCCTGGAAAACGTGAGGTGGTGTTTCCCTGGTGGTGCAGCATTAGGTGAGTCATGAGGAGCACAGACTCCCCGTGATTTGGGTTTGAAGCTCTGAAGGAAGCGTAAACTTCATATTTGTTGTTTACTGGTTAATATTTAATCGGAGGTGAAATTAAAAATTAAGCAGGCAAATGACTCATGCTGAAAAGCAGCAGTGCTGTCTTGCTGTGGCTGACAAATGACAAGGAATTTCTAAGAATAGAACCAAATATATTAATTTATAGTGATGGCACAGGGAGCCTAAAGAGATGCTTTGATTGAGAGGGGTGGACACATCCCACGGAAAGATCACGCAGAAAATGTCTATGATGCTGTGTTTAGGGCCCTTTGCATCACAAAAGAAACTGGTGGATGGTTCTCCTCAGAAAATATTCAAAATCGTCTTTTCTCTGTGGTGTTATGAAACAGCTTAAGAAAAATTTTATCTTATTAAAGCAAAGTTTAAAAATAATTTTTTTATTAGAGCAATGTTTTTTCTGTGTTCTTTTTTCCTCCAAATCATGGCTGTTTGAGATGCCCAGCTTTCAAAACTTAGGAACTGGGTTTTTTTTTTTTGGTTTTTTTTTTTTTTGGCCAGTCAAAGTCAATAGCAGCCTGTTATTTCAGCTCCTTGTTATTATTACTGTTTCCTCAGAGTCTCTCTGACAATCAGCTCTCAATCTGCATTGTGCTGTGGCTGTCAGCAGCAGAGCCCCACGGCTGACAGCAGGCAGAGCTGCAATGCTGCTGGAGGAAGGAGGAGCACATTGTCAGTGAGGGCTGTGGAGATTCGCTGCCTCCTGGGATGAAGCCTGTTTGACTGGGCATCTGTGACATTTCTGGCCTGCAATTTTTTTCCAAATAATGCTGCAGGCTGATGCTATTTCTGTTCAGAGTACTGATCCATCCTGTTTACAAATAGACAAAGCAATAGTGTGAGTAAGGCCTTTTCTTCCTGCTGGATACAGGGAATTACCTAGGGATGGACTGAGGCTGAACAGTGGCCATTGTGCAGGCATGGAGAGCTGAGCATGGCTTACCATGTCTTGCTTGGTAAATAAAGCAATTTTTAAATTGCTGCCTGTAGTTTCTCTTTGTTGTTTGCTGTAAGCCACATTTTGCACGGAAATTGTCATCTTGTGAATGTGAAAAGCAATATGTGAAATTTAGGGTGGCAGAAGTTCTTAGCACTAGAAGATACATGAGTAAATAGGATGGGTGGAAGAAATGTGTAGCAGTTGGCTGATATTTTAATTGTGCTCTGTAATACCATAGTGAAACTCATACTTTCCATTTTTGGTTTTTTAAAATTCTTTTTCCTCCACAGAAATCAAAGGAATGCTGAGGTTTGAAGCTGTGATGGATAGGGCTGGTAGAGGTTCAGTTTTGCTAATTGAGCAAGGTAGCTCCAAATTAGTGCTCACTTGGCCTGATCTTTGTCACTGCAGAGCAACGGCAACGTGGTCAGATAGTGGAAATAGCAAACCCACGTGTTATGTCAACTGCAGGTGGGCGGGAGATTAAAATTATTGCCCAAATATAAAACCGGGACTTGAAACGCACCGGGCTCCTCTTGATGTACATTATCTGGGCACTCATTTCCACCGGGGATTGCTGTGCCTGGAAAGTTCAGCATGTGCCCTTTGCCTGTGACAGGTTGGTCAGTCATTAGGCTGCTGGGGCGCCCTTTGAAAGATCTTTTTTATTATGAAAACTATTCCGAGACCTCTAGATTAGACAGTGCACTCGCACTAACCCGCTTGAGGCAAAAAAGAAACCTTTAATCTCTGTTAAAACTCTGCGTGCCAAATATAATAGCTGGTTTCAGCAGTATTTAAACCAACTTCATTATAATACGGGAAGGGGAAACAGGTTTTAAGGGTTGGCTTTAGCAAGCAATCAACTGTCTCACAGATGGTCCGAATGGGACTCGTTCAATGCTGCACACGGAGAAAAAAAATAAAAACTGGGGGGAAGAAGCAAAAAGAGAGAGCCCAGCAGCATCCTGTGTGTGTCTGTGCCTGCTGGTGGCTGGGCTCAGGGGAAAGGAGCCCATGGGTGCCTGGCTGAGGAGCAGCTCTGCCTCTCCCAACCCAGACATCCCAGTGCCTTCCCTCTCGGCTGGGCACAGAAAGCAAGGCTGCAAGATGTAATGTATTTAAATATATTCTGCGTTTGGGACGGTGGCTCTGTAGCTTCTTCCCCCAGTTTCAGTGCCCTGGTGCTGAAAAACTGTTTTTCTTCTAAGCCATGATGAAACCTGGTAGCGTTTAACCCCTTTTTAACCTGGAGCCTTATCAGAGAGCCTTCGCTCTGGTCAGAGGCCAGCGTGGAGAGGCTGTATGGAGCTGAGCACACACTGAGGGTGCATCCTGCACACCGGGCTAATCGCTCACTGATTAATATTCATGACTCATCTCATTTAGCGGCTGCTCTGGGCCCGAGCGGCTCTGCTATTGATGCTTGAGCTGTGGAGAGCTTTATCTAAGGCAGAGCTGGTGCTGTCCTGGGCTGGATGCTGCCGACCTGCAGCACTCCCAGGACACCCCAGCACAGTGCTGCGCAGCTCCTGGAGATGCCAGAATCCGTCTGACGTCCCCTCTGTCCCGCGTCACCGCGCTCTCCTGTAATGAGTCCTTTCTGCTTGCTCCCAAAGGTCCAGAGGAAGAAATGACCATGTAGATTCTACAGCTTGGGTGCAACATAATGGGAAATGGTGAATGGAGTGGAGCTGGTCTGCAGCCTTGAGAGCAGCCGTTCTGTGACATCCAGCCAGTCAGGGACACCCTCCACGCCAGGGGCATCCTCCACGTCGCTCGCCAGACACACGCGGGATTCTTTTTAATTTCTCCGATTGGAATTCCAGATTCCTCTCCTTCAATTTTTCAAACAGTTTTAAGATTGTATCAACTACAACGAGTGGAGCAATACAACCAGCCACAATGGGTGACATGACAAATAGCGATTTTTATTCCAAGAACCAAAGAAATGAGGCCAACCATGCAGGAGAGTTTGGGTGCACACTGCAGGAACTGCGCTCCCTCATGGAGCTCCGAGGGACAGAAGCAGTAGTAAAAATTAAAGAGACATATGGGGAAACAGAGGGGCTCTGCAGACATCTGAAGACATCACCAACGGAAGGTAAGAACTTTTCACCTCACTTGAATTAGGGGTTTTTTTTGTAAATGCTCTCCAGACAGTGAAAGAAAAGAGGTTTGGATTCAAACCTGAACAGCATTCTCATGGTGTTGCCATTATTCCCAACAGTAATAAAACAAGAGTCTTCTAAGAAAGAAGGTAAACCAGCCCAGCTGTAGCTAAAGGTGGCATGACAGTGAAAGAAGTGCTTTTTGTTCTAACAGCTAAATGCATTAATTGTTCCTTCTTAAAATGACACAAAATCAGCATGTGTTTTGGGCATTGCAAAGAGAGTCTCTGTGCTCCTGGGGGTAAGAAGGTGCAAAATAGTTGCTTCAAGACAGTTTGTAGGTATTTGGACATCTTGAGAGTATGAAATTACCTTTTGAGATGCACATTATTACTGAGTAGATAATTTTTTTTATATATATACATATGTAGCTTACTAATCTTCACTTACTATATTACCCTGATAGTTTTGCTTAAATCATCAGACTGTGATTGTATCAATGTTTTTAGTAGTTAGACTCCTATTGTGTGTGAAATTAAACTCCTTACTTCTTTATGATTAATAATACCACTCATAACTTTCTAGTATTTATTTTTCTAAGTGTTTTTGTAGTTTTCTACCTGATCATCAGTTCTTTGTCTGGTTTTTAATGCTCATGCCAAATATCTCCCCATAAAGCAATGATAATGGTGGAATGTTTCCCTCTCATACAATATTCTTGATCACCAATTCTTTCTCTTTAAGTGCAAGAAAAAATCTGTTCCATTCTAAGAATTCTATTTTCGTCACTGTATTTTCATCTCCAAGGAGTATTAACACTTTTGGAAATTACACAGTCTTTCAGTCTATAATATTTCTGCAGTCTTGTAAAGTAGCCAAGATGTTCATTTCAAGTTCTTTTCTTTTTCAAGAAGATAGACGTCTTGGCTTAGTTCCATTCTCTTCTTTCTAAAATTAATCCTTTAGATACCTCCTCTGTTGAAATGTCTCAGAGTCTGGAATTATTGGTGTGATCATAAACATGTCAATTGTAGTGTGATACCATGAACTCGCCCAGCAGAGAGGTCCCAAAGGAGCAGCTCTCCATGTCTCACTTCAAGAATTCCACGTTTGCAGACAGTCAGAGCTGAAGTCTCCATCTGAGCCAAATTCACGGCGGTGACTTCAGTAAAGTTTTGCCAACTCATTCTAGTGGTTACCTGGTCAATGTGAACTTCAAAGGAGACGTTAATTGCATTATGTGTTCAATTTATTACATCAGGGAAACTCAATTCCTCATGTCGGAACAGAGCGTATGGATCCAGCAGCGTGGCGTGCTGACTCCAGCAGTAATCTATATCTGATACTGCAGATAAGGTAACTTTCCTTGGAGCATTACGTGCACTTCATCACTTGTGCATTAGGAAAAAACCTTTCCAGCTTCAAATGGCAATCAGCATAGCCTTGGAATCGTGAACACTCTGCAGCGTTTTAATTTTCATTAGATCACATAATAGGAATTCCCAGTCATGCTAAGTCTACGTCTTATTTTTAATTGTTTAGCTTGGAAAAATTCTCTGAAATATGTCTTGTCAAACTCCGGAAATTTTCACTGGAGAGAAAGTATCCATAGCAGAGAAATCTAAAGGCTTATGGCAAATATAAGCTTATATTTAGTTCCAAGTCCCAAGCCATTGCTTTTCTTGTTTCCAAGCTCAGTGAAGAATATTAAGGCACAGTGAAGAGGATATTCTTGAAGATAGGACTGTTCTTAGAGGAAAGAAAAATAATTGTTTCCTATGTGGAAATGGAATTCTAACATCATGTAGACATACTTTGCAAATTAATTGACATACTTAGTTTTATCTTTTGGTATCTGCAGCAAACTGTGGGCTCCCCATTGAATACCTTTATGAAAACCCACACTTTGCTGCAATGCCTGAAAATCACTTTCCCAACCAGGCATCATTTTTTGGTGAAGCACGGTTCACCGAACTTGCTTTGTTTTTCATACTCTGTGTATTGCACATCTTATATGGTTTTATGGGAAATACAGAGTAAGAACTACTGCAGGGCACTTCTTTGAAGAAACCAAGTGGACTTTGGCTGGGCAAGGGTCCTGAGTGAATATGAATGGAACAGCGAGAAGGACCTGACTGTAGAACTTGGTGCTTCCCTGCCTTGTAAGCTCTGCCAGATATTATCTTCCTAAAGTCCTTGTAGTTTTGTGGGACACTGCTGAATGGAACAGAGGAAAAAAATGTTTCCTGGCAGCATGGACACAATAATTTGGTAAAATGTGGCCTAACCTGAATTTACTGGTTTATTTAGAAAGCAAGAAGTAGTCTTGAGTTCAGAGTTGACTCAATTTCCCATGTTAATATTTGATGTCCCACCTATAGATTGGTAGAACCAATCACACTCAGAATTCCCTTTCCAAACTGTTTTAAAGGCCTTGAACTTCTTAAGTGTAACTCCAATGTAGGATAGATTTATCAGTGAACTCCTGTCTGAATTCAGTGTAGAGCTGGGAAAGTCTGCTCAATGTTGAGTAAAATAATATTGGCATGCTGCATGAATTAATAATATTATTATGGGTCACAAGACTTCAGTCTCTCCTTTAAATTTTCTTTGGTTGCTCCTTTAGCTATAGATGCAGTGGGGATCCCACCTCTTAGTTATGCCTGAAGGATTTCCTGCATTAAAATGATTATATTATAATTAAAAGCACCCATTTTAAGCGCTCATAAAAAGAACCTCCCCAAAATCTATGGAAATAATTTATATAGAAAAATACTTATGTGTCAACTTGAATTTTCTTAAAGAATATTTATCTTCAGATTAGTTTCACTTTCGTTATCCCAGGAATACCACACATAGGCAGGATCTAGCCCTGTCACTTTGCAAAACAATGCTGAATTCCCCCTTGGGCAGAGCTGTGCTGACAGTTGTATAATTTTCCATGCAATTGGAGTCTCCGAGGCCCACTGGAGCATCAGTGATACCTTATAAAGGACAGCTGGTAAAATGGGATGGGTTAGCTGGATGAATTCCAAATGACACTGGAATCCACTCTCTCCAATACTTAACTATATTTACCCACAATTTGATGTAGTACCCACCAATTTACAGCAGGTTTTTAATTTACATTCCCTTATAAAAATGTTCATTTCTTATAGGAGTATGACAGTGAATTAACTTCCTCGGTTTTTTGCTTAAAATACTTGGATGCAGTAATTTCTAATAACTGCAAAAAGTGAAGAATTCGCTGTGTATAGAATCATGGGGTATCCTGAGTGGGAAGGGATCCACCAGGATCATCCAGTTCCTCCCCTGTCCCTGCACAGAGACCCAAGCCATCCCACCCTGTGCATCCCTGGGAGCATTGTCCACCACAGTGTAATGATGCTTTTTAAAATTTTATATGGAGGAAGAAGCTTTCCATGGTGATATCTGTGCAACCAGACCCAAAACAGGAGCTCCAAAAGATGTTACATATTGGTGATAATGTTACAGCAAAACAGAAGTTTTTCTGTTGGTATTTAGTGGATACCAAACTGGTTAAGGTTTTAGAAATGGGCTGGGAGTGCACTGGGGGAGAATATTTCAGCTTTGTTTTGGTTTCTTTTCCTAGCTGTAGGTCTCAGGATACTCTGAGAAGGTTTTATGGAAAGACGATATCAATTAGCAGTTAACTGATAATATTTCTACTGCAGAAGTTGATTTGTTAATCATCATAACTGCCCTTAGCTGAGGTACCAGAGAAGTTCTCTCTCTTTTCAAATGCTTGTTTGTTGGGTGGGGGATAAAGACTGAGTGTCAATTAGACCAGCTGTGGAGGTGTGTTTATTTTTCATTACTGCAGTCTAAAATGCCTTTCACAATTTTAGTGATGAGGTGAAAGATAAAGAAAGACTGAATGTAACAAAATCAACCAGCTGCTTTTGATACTCCTCAGTTTTGGCTCCTCGTCTTGCTTCTAGAAAAATGCACCTTTAATAACTTAATAGTGTGTTTGGAAGCTGCTCTTGCTTCACACCGAATTGCAGTCAGGTGCAGCACCGTGGTTGTTCAGTCAGCTACAGAGATGGGAAGAGTTTGGAAAGGAATGAAAAGTACTTGATTCAGACAAATAGGAGTTTAAAACAGGAATATAAAATTATTGGTTCTGTCTTTGTTAGAGACTGAGCTTTATAAAAACCCACTGTCAAAACAGACCATGAATGTAAAGAAATTGGTGATAGCATCATTTTCACCGTTAAAGGAATACACTTGATCATGTATAACCCGTTAAATACTGTGTATAAGTTCAATATTTTCTTAACTTATTTTAAATTTAAAGTTAGGATAGATATTATTTGATTTTAGAAGCTTTTTAAAAGGAACATTGCCAGCTCTCTGAAAGTAGATTTTAAGATTTCTTTGTGACGTTGAGCTGAAGTGCTTTGCAACCATTCCAAGCAGCATCTAAAAGTCTCTGTGAGAACAGACCCACTCATCCTCTCTCTGGATCACCTCACTGCCTAATTCCTCATCCTTATTTCTGGTGTCAAAACATCTCTTGTGGTTCAGGCTGGTTTGTCACCCCCAGGCCAGCAGCCAAGCTCCAAGCAGACATCAGCCCTTATTTGTGTATGTTCTCCCCACATGGAAGGTTTGCTTTGAACAATGAGAACAGCCCTGGCCATGAAAAACCCCTCAGCACTGGCAGGGCCAACCCTCGAAGGGCTTTTTCCTACCTTGCATGGGAAAAACCCTACAGACAAACTTTAAACTCATATTTCACCTGGTTGTTCATGCAGTGCTGGGTGCATGGCTGGGTTTGTGAGAACTTGGATAACTTGGCATTTTCCTCTCATCCCATCAATGGCACTGAGTGCCCAGCAGGCTCCTGGGGAGCTGTGCTTGGCAGAGAGGCTGACTCTTTCCAGGAGAGGCTGGCTAGGAGGGAAGGGGCTCCTGGTTGCTCCTTCATTTGGAAATTGCAGTTGCAGGACCCCTTGTGTATCCCAGCTGGTTTTATACTCCCTGGAGAAGAGAAGGCTCCAGGGAGAAGGAGACCTATAGGAAAGTTGGAGGAAAAACATTTAGCAGGCCCTGTTGTGATAGGAGAAGGGGTAATGGATATAAGTAAAGGAGGGTTGATATAATTTAGACCTAAGGAGGAAATTCATCCAGTGAGGGTGGTAAGACACTGGTTCAGGCTGCCCAGGGCTGCCCCATCCCTGGAAACCTTCAAGGCCAGGTTGGATGGGGCTCTGAGCAACCTGACCTATGTGAAGATGTCTCTGCCCACTGCAGGGGGTTGGACTGGACAAACTTTAAAGGTCCTTTCCACCCAGAAAATTCCAGGATTCTCTGGGGGATGCCTGGGGGAGCCAGAGGGGTGCCTGAATCCATGGGCAGCACAGGGGCTTCCCTTCTGCACCCAGGGACTCCTCCTGGCCCTGCTCTCTCCACAGGCAGAAGCCCTGGAGCACTCGTTGTTGTCTGGCTCTTTGCAGCTCTGTTGGTGAGTCTGTCCCAAGCCACATGAGCACCTTTGTCCCAGGGACCTTTCAGGACTGGGAACAGCTGGACAAGCTCGAGGGAGAGGGCTGGGTGTGAATACCTCATGGCAGGTTTGCTTTGGCCCACGGGGCTGTGTCAGAGCCCAGCTGTAAGGCTTGGCCCTAGCCAGGTTGGATTTGGCTCCTGATGTCACCAAGGGGCACTGCCAGGCAGATGTGCTGCTCCAGGGCTTCCTGCACTGCACCCCTGGGACCCACAGGAGCTCTGAATGGCTCTGTACATTTTACACTCCTGCTGTAGGCAGCATCTTATATTTCCATAAAATCCTATCCCTGTGTTCAATGATTTGAAATGGGTGCATGGAGCTTTCTTGGCAATGGGGGTTATTTTCCTTATCTAATATTTCCATTGTTTGTATAATGGAACAGCAAACATTCTTCCAAAGGTTACCCAAACATAAGCATCTCAAATGAATGGCTCAGATTTTTCTCTGTGATAAGTCCAATTTCATTGCTCGTTTTGTTTCTGGGTTCTGGCATGTCGTGCAACTTGCTGATTTACTTTGGCTTTGTTCATTTACTTCTGGAAAACTAGAGAGATATTGCGTGATGCATTTTCCTTATAAAGCTTAAAAAAACCCCAAAGAGATACCTGCTCCTTTGAGAGTCCTAAATGGCTTGCAAAAAGGTTCTTTCTGGGTAACAGGCAGTGCTTTAAAGAAAGGCTAGGAAAGGAAGAAGGCAGAAGAGTCTCTTCTGCCTGTTGTTTTAGGCTGCATCGGAGATTTTCTGAGGTCAGTGCTGATTTATTTATGTGATTACCCAGAACATCATCTTCCTCTCAATGATTATCTTACCTCAGCAGATGCAACACTTAGAAAGGAGGCTATTTCCATGCAAGCTGAATTCCCCTTTTCCCTGCAAGACAGTACATTAAATCCATGCAGGCAGTGTTTACTGACCCCAGACATACATTCTGCTCTTGACCCTCAGACTGAAATGAACAGAGTCACAAATGGGTGTGACATTTTGCAGCTATTCTGCACGGGACTAACATCTGTTCATTGTACTTAACTCAATTACGACTACAGTGTGTTGCGAGCCACAGGAAAAGCTGGCCCAGCAACTTTGTTATTCTTTCCCTCTTTGCAAAGGGATTATCACAGGTCAGCATTCTCCATAACGTGTTGTGCCCCAGGTTTCTCCTTGATCTGCATGCAGTGATGTAATACAGTGAGTCAAGCCCTCTCTGCAGAATTAATAAGTGATGGAAAGTGTTGCCATTATATGGGGTGGTTGATAAAGCTGTAATCTCATTCTTAGAACTAGCGGCTTGAGTTTGTTGGCATTACTAGCTCATTCATTGTGTGAGAAAAGACGAGGCCAGGCCTTCAACATCATGGGCACAGTGTGCATAATGCTGGGGAAGTGACCTTTGTACTCCAGAAAAGCTACGTCAGCTGTCCAAGTGGCAAACTGGGATTACGTTGGCACTGCTCCCTTGGAAAAACGCTATTAGGCCTCTGCTTGGAGGATCAAACAGGGATCATTCTGGGCTGTGGTGTCAGAGTGGCTCCGGTGCTGGGGAAGGCAAAGCTGGGGTTTGGATAGTGATGGCAAAGATATACTGGAGGGAGGGGTGGCTGCAGCCTTTCCTTGGTGTCCCTGTCCTGGGGAGCCTCTGTGGGGATGGCAGGGCTGCAGGGGAAACATCCTTGGGGAACACCTCCCTTCTGTTGTATTGCAGGGCTCAGAAATCCATAAACATCTACACTGTCAGCCTTGAGTGAGAGCTGATTTATCTTCATTTTGTTCTTGTTTTGAGGAGGCTGCAGGAAGAAAGCAAAGTCCATTACACCAAATGAATAATCCAATCGATGGAGCCAGTGTGCCCTTGATGGAATGAAGCTTTGCCTTTGAGTGGATCAGAGACAGAGAAGGCTTTTTGCCCGACTTTGTCAGTGCCCTAGGAAAGCACAGAGTTGCCATGCAGAGGTTATGTCCTGCTGGAAGAGCACAGCTCTTCATTAATTGTCTCAGCTGACACTTACAGGGATGCAAAAACTTTAAAATGTAGGGATAAAACAATTATCTGCAGCTCTGTCAGGTGTTCCCAGACATTTTGCCAAATGTCACTGCTAGGAGTGATGCTGCTCCCAGCTGAACCATGGAAACTGGGAAATTTTGCTGCTAAAGTCTTTTTAAGGATTGTCTGTGAATTGGACAGATGATGATAATGCCATTCCTCGCACCAATGAAATGCTGAATATCTTTTTTCTTTTATTCAGCATTGCACTTCTGTGTTTTCATGAAAGGGGATTGTGCTATTTGTTTTCAGATAAAGTCAGGCAGTGGCTTCAATGTGCAAGTCCAAGTTCAGGAGCCCTGGAAGTGGAATTAGCATCATTCAATGGTCATTTTTCTTTTAATGATAAGTTATATCAACAGACCTGGGATAAGAACAGTGTTAGGTGCAGTAATGATTTCCTGCCTTCTGTCCCTTTTGCAATCACTACTCACCCTTCAAACCTAGACTGTTCAAATTTACTGTTTCCATTTGTTTTCCAAGGAGTCAGAGGTTGCTGGTGTTTGTCATGCCTGTTATTTATAAAGGTGAGGGGGAAATAAAGCCAAATATGTATTTTTGGCACTTAGCTCAATGTGCTTCCAAGACAAACATATCTGCATTCTCTCAGTGTTGACTTCCTTTCATGTGGCACACTCATAGTTTCTGACTTGCCTTCTAAGTATCTTTAGAAATTATTTCTCCTCTACCTCCAGGAGTTTGGTTTTTTTTCCACATCTGTGTAGGTGTTCTGGAAACTGTGCTTGAGATCCTGAAAGGTGTGAGGGTACAAAGCAGCCTCCCCAACATCCTGAAAAGCTGCTGATTACCTCAGACATAAAGAACCTACTTTCACAGATAATAGATGACATTCTCTGGCACAGCTTTCAGAACAGCATAGTAACTTCCTTTTTAACTTTTAAAGAAGGAAAAAAATCCTTTCTGAATGCTTATTATAAATCCCATTCCCTGTCCTTGCCCTGGAAGTGGTAAAACAATGCATTTCAATGTCCCATCCTAATTGCCAGTCCAGAACTTGGCAATGCAGCCAGGGATTCTATTAAATGCAGAGGATTTCAGTTGTGCAATAGAAATAGCTGGGTGTATGTAGCTGCTATTTCTGTAACAATAGCATTTACTAGCCCTTGTTTCCTCCTTGCTTTCAAATGAAATTCTTTAGGGACTGAAGCTACTCTTTTCCTGTGTGGATTGTGAGCTGACTCAGTTCTGCTAAGACTCTCAAACCTGAGCTTCCACTGGCTGTGCTGCTCTTTTGATTATTCCTTTTGCATTCTGTGTCAATCTCTCCTCCCCAGCACTTTCCACAGAGGAACTCTGTCTGTTGCAGTGTGAGGACAGCTTAGGTAGGTACAGTCCTCTGAGGTATGAAAAGGCTGAAAAAATGAGTATTGGAAAGGAAAATTGACGAAATTTATGGAGTAGTTCAAAAGCAGTCACAATTCCTTCCTCTGATTAGCATTGGAGATGAGGTAAACTAGGGCATAGCCCACTCCTTTACAGGTGTGCTTCAAAAGGTGAGCTTGCCCTTGAAGGAGGTGCAGAGGAATAAGAGAGGAGAATTTTCTTAAAGCATCCAGCAAGGGCCCTGTGAACTGCAGCAGGATTTCACCTGGACTCCCCAAGGGAGGCACAGCTCCTCGGATGCTCCAGGCTGAGTGTTTGTTGAGGTCCATGGCAGCATTAACATGGAACACAAATGGATGGCAAAGCTGTGGAATTGCAGGGCAGCTGTGCAGTTGCAATCAGCATCAGCATTGGTCTGGGCACCTCAGGTCATTCTTTGCCTAAACAATGCAGCAGATCCACTTGGATCTTTGGCACCATTTTTCTGGCAGTCCCAGGTGTTTGCCTCAGTTTGGAAGCTTGGGTGACAACTGGGGACACCGTGGGTTTCCTTGGGTTTGTCTCACTTCAGTCATGCGCTGTCCCACTCCCTTTCCCTGGCGCAAAATCTCAGTTTTAAAGGAGTGATGATTCTTTTCTGAGCCATTCTGTTTTTTCTTTTCCAGTTTGCTTGCTTTTTAATTACACCTCAAAGTGGTTTTACCTTCATTAAAAAGCCCAAAATAATAGGAATTGTTGCCTTGCATCATCATTCTACTTTGCCAGTGGAGTAATGAGTGTTGCATGATTTTCCATGGATAGCAGAGGTCATCCAGCTTGACACCTGCAGCCACAATACCTGCCTGGTTTTGAACTGCAGTACCAAAAGCAGCCTTTAGCCTAAGGAAACCCTGGAGAAAATCCCTCCTGTTTGTCCTAATCGATCCAAAGAATGAAGAGGCCAGCCAGGTCATAACCTGTGATTTCCCCGACTGAAATTGTTGAGATTTTACTGAGAGAAAAACCTCAAAAAAACTTTAACCACCACCCCGTTTCCTGCAGAAATGTGGTGTAAACTTGGAAAACTCTGGGAGCATTGAGGTGTGCTCCCCTGTGGCTTTGAGCAGCTCCCCCGTGGGGTGCCGAGTGCCTGGGCTGCTCCTTTGTCCCATTGTTTTCTCAAGCCACTGAGTCTGGGATGTGCTGGGCGCTGCAGGGACAGTGTGACAGAGCTCGCCCTGCCTCCCTGCGCTGTGCCCACTCAAGTGTTCAGAACACTTTGCTTTGCAGACTTCAGACACACTAATCTGAGGGAACCACGGTGCTAATTGCAGGTGATTATCTGTGCTACAGGTGCATCCAACAGGAGCGGTGCCGGTACCAAAATCCTCCCAAAATGGGGAAAAACAACCCACTCTAATACTGTCTTTTTAGCAGTGAGTAAGGCATTACTTTATTCTTGACCAGGAGGTGAGTGGCTGACAAAGTTCCAGCCTCCACACCCATGCTGATACAAAACTTTTTCACTTATTTATTTGCGAAGAAATTAATATTCACTGGTTCTAAGTGATGTGATTCTCTTCATTAATTATTACTCTATCCTCCATTGGTTATTGATTTCTCTCTCTTCATGCTAATTTGGTCCCCATCCTTTAGTCCTTTTATCAGCTTTTTCCTCAGGCATTAATCTGGATCTTCTGGTTACTTGAACAAGAGTCTGTTAACAAACTTAACTAGTGCTGGGTAAAAGTGGGCACTGCTTGCAATTAATTAAAACAACTGATTAAAAAATCAGGAGAGTTATATAATTTCCAACAATTCAGTGCTATGTGAGGCTGTTACATGAGAGCTGTAGTTGGCCCTAGGAAGATAGAAGTGCTTATTTTTGGTGCCTTGTCCATCTGATGATTCCAAGCTCTAGGCACTGAAGGACTCTACAGATGACTTTTTAAAATTTACAGATAGCTAAGGAAATTCTATAAAGATTTTGTTGGCTTTGTTCCTACAGAAGTCTCGTGGTTGTGTTAAACCTCCTGCTGCTTTAGTTGCTTATAAACATGAGACCTCCTTGGCTGCAAAGCAAAGCCCCAAAGTCAAACCTGTAAGCTGAACCCTCACCAAACCCACAGTGCACATCTGGGCTCAAGAGGGATGTGCCCAGTTTGTTGTATGAGCAGAGAAATGGAACAGTTTCAGCTGAGGAAGTGCCAGAGGTCAGCTCTGTTTCCTTCCATGGGCTGTCCCTGCTGCTTTGCTTGTGTTTGTCACAGCACAGCTGAGTTCGTTTGCTTCAATAGGAAATATCAGATGGCAGAAGTCATTGAGCTCAAATTGTCTTATTCAGTGTTTGAAGTGACCCCTTAGCAGAGGGCAAATACCCAGCTCATTACCGTGTGTGTGCACCACTGCTCCAAATAGCACGTGCCAGCTGAGAGAGAGCCTGGATTCAGGTTTGGGTTGATGTTAAAGAAATGTCTGTGAGGGAACAGATTTCGTGCCTTCAGCCCTGAAGAGTGTGCAGGGTAAGAGATCTGGAGAGTTTGAAAGATTTAAAAATAACTCATTAAAGGATAACTGGTTTAGCATTAGCAATAGATGAGGACTCTTAAGGTAAAATCAATGCTTTTTTTTTTTTTTTTCCTACACCAAACCTAGATGTTATTTTTAATTCCTGATGTTAATCCTGTTTAACAAGGCTATCACTGTGGCATATCTCATGTTTTGCCATGAGATGCTGGCAGTCCTTTTTGCTGCCCCACTTTTCCCAAAGTATTGATGCTGACACGAATGTCTCTGCGGCTCACAGCTTAAAATTACAGAGAGAAATCCGGTGGGACTTGCTGTGGGGTGGCAATCTGTGCCATTCCCTGCATGGGAAAATCTTGGCGTCTGCTCTGTCCTATGAACTCCCCACGCTCAGCAGCTGCTGCAAGGGACACCTCACCTGCTCAGTGATGTGAGATGTCCCTGCAGGGACAGCCAGCCCTGCTCCAGAGCCACTTCAATGCCATTCTGGGGCTGAGGGGCACTGCTGAGCCTTCCCTGCAGAACCACCTGGTGCTGCTGCTAGCCTGGGACATCTCTGCTATCCAGTCGTGTTCATGGAACAGCAAACTGTGGGTTAAATGCATTCAATGGACACTGGATTTGAAAGGAGCCATTTGGAATTCACGCCCTCAATCTGGGACCTAGTTTGCACCCCCCGGATTCCTGTGTCTTGTTAACACTATTTGTTGTCATGTTATCACTATTATTCACTATTTCAGGGAGACTTCCCTCCTCTCTTACCTTTATGCTGAGCCACTTCACTTTCATTGCTGCTTAAAAGTCCTGAATTTTCAGTGACTTCTTCAGCCTTCCTTAAATGTTCCCTAAAAGACTCAATTACATGAGGTTGCCACGGGATCTCTTGGAGAAATTTTTTCAGCTTCATTGAAATTTGGGAGGTGGAATGAGGAGAGTAGGCTTAAGCCTGTTTTCATTTTAAAATGTTTTTGGAAGAGCTCATTCTATTGTTAAAAATTAATAGCAAATCCTGGCTGCCTGGGACTGCCCAGGAAAGTTGTAGCCTTGGTGGATTGCAAGGACTGGTGGTGGCTGGCAGGAACAACCAAAAAATCCTGATATAAATAATACCTTGGAGGTGTTTATTCATGTTGCAAATGATCCACATTTTCTTGTGTATTGAACAGCTGCAGATACAATGATGATAGAAATGTTGCCCTGATAAATTTGAATAATCTAGCTGCCCTTTCTTAAATATCTGCATTTTCCACTTTTAAAATTCAGTATAATATTCCCTCTTGTGGACTCTTCCATGTCTGAATTTATGCTTACAAACAGCCCGAAAAAACAAATGCCAAAGATCTATTCCGTTGTGATTTCAGACCAAACCATTCTTGGTTCAGTTTTCTTTGCTTTTTTCCCTTGTCCTTTGATTACAATTTCTTTGTAGATACATATTTCCTTTATTGCTCATTTGCTTTTTGATCTATATTTGTTTGGGTGGGGTTTTTTTTTTTTGAGTTCTTGTTTGGGTTTCTTTGGGGTTTTTTTTGTTTGTTTTTTGGTTTTTGTTTGTTTTTTTTGGATTCCATTGCTTCCTGATGGTCCTAAAGATCTCTAACTTTGACTGGGTTGGTAAGTCACCCTTGTGGCTCAGGTAGTTCCTCTTTCTTTAACAATCCAAAGCCTTTGGAGGTGATCCTGTCCTTCCAAGTATTGCTCAGGTCACGCCGGGCATTTGTCCTGTTTGAGCTTGGCTCTTTTGGCAGAACTGCATCTCCTTTATCTGCTCTGCCCCATTTTTGCTGTTTGAACTTGGCCCTTCTGGCAGGGCTGGATCTCCCTTATCTGCTTAGGTTGTTCTGCAAGCTGTGGGATCAGTCGAATATCCCTTGTGCAGCAGGGTGATTGTGACTGCAGTAATTCTTGGCGCAGATTTCATGTCGATTGTTAAAGACAAATAGTTCAGGATGACTTTAAATGAATCTCCTTGAGATATTCAGTGCAGCTGATAATACCAGGTAGGTGCATTGAGTGAGGAGCTAGGTGGCCTTCTGGGAGTGGATGAGTTTCTAGTTAAAATTATTTGAAAACCAGCAGTGATCTTCAAACTGGGCTTGTGGTTTTAAAAAGAAAAAAAAAAAAAAAACAACACCATCCCAAACTCAAATTACACAGTTATTTTCATACCGTTTAAAATTAGATCAGATTTTATTCCTGAATCTTTGAAAAAAATTTAGGTTGCTCTTTGCCGGAAAGGCTGTCAAGGGAAGTATTTATATAAGAAATTAATTTTGAAAACTTCTGGCTGTTTTCACTATGTGAGATAATTCAATGTAAAAGTTACAGGCTGAAATTCAGTATTTTAAATGACAGGGAAGATTGGCTACTCATGTTCACGTTTCCAGACATGCAAGATTCAGGTTTTGTTTCATTCTGTCCCCTGATTTAATCCTTATTTTAGTCACATCAAAGATGAGATTTCTGTTTCTTCCTTAAGCAAGATAATTTAAATTTTTTACTTTTAGGCATATCAGAAGAGTTTAAAATTCTTCCTAGAAAAGATACTATTAATTTAACATTTAGCATTTATGACAGTCCCTTTAACGGATAAAATTTTATAATATTGTTAAAATTAATGGATTTTGGTGCTTCGACTCTTTGGTCAACTGCAATAATCTATCCAGTCTAAGAAATCAAGATGTCATTATTAAAAAAAAATTAGTTGTTAAAATGCTTTCATGTAATGACAATTGGTTTTGATAGAAAAGATTGAAAGTGATAAGGTATAATATTAGCAGATACTCCTCTGTTTAAAATATCTTTAAATAAAGTCAACTGTTCCCTACTTAAAGCTTCTTGAAAAGTGCTCAGGGCAATTTTGGTTTGAGAACTGGGAGGAACTCTGGAATGGCAATTTATAGAACCTTAATTAATTGTGCTGAGTTCAGTGTGTAAAGCCAAGGAAGCCAGGGAGTGTTTCTGGGGAACAGGGACATCCTCACAGGAGTTCTTCCCAAATCCAAGTTCACAGTAATGCTCCTGCTTCCCCAACACCACAAAATACTAGTTGTGCCTAATCCTCAAAAATCCATACCCAGAAATCAAAAGGAAATAATAATAATAATTTTAAAGTAGTCAAATGCGTTTAAAAATACCACAGCCTGTAGTACACTGGAACTGTTCTAAAGGCTGGGAAAGCAGGACAGGAGGTGTTGGGAAAGTGAAATTTGTGGATAATCCAAGTGCTCAGCCCCATTTCTCATCAGTGGGAGCTGTGTGAGAATTTACAGCTCGTGTTGGCAGGAGCAAGGATGGATCATGGTGCAGTGGGAGGCTCAGCACTGAGTTCCTCCCTGGGCAGCCAGGCACTGGTGTGTTCAGCACCCCAACAGCTCGTTAAGGAGATTTGGTAAGCAGAGCTAATTAACGAGCGAGGCTGTCAGTCAGAGGGAGCAGCTGAGCTTGTGTTCAATATCAGGGTTGTGGGTGAGGTGAGCTGGAGGGCAAAATTCATGAGTGCCTTGATGCACTTTGCCAAAGGCCACAGGCTGGTTCCAGAGCTCTGCAGCAGGTGTGGCTCATGTAGGGAAATTGCTGGCCTTGGGTTGGTTGGTTTGTTTGGGTTCTTGGCTGAGCATTGAAGGCAAAGTTGCATTCCCAGGCAGGCACAGCCAGTGAAACATCCAGCTCTGCCTGTGGGTTTGTAACCACACTAGTTAGGACAGCAGGGTCTTAGGAGTGTGGAACCCAGTAATCACCACTGCTCTTAATTGCCCCATTTTAATCCAAACGAACTCATTTGTACAACAGAGCTGGGCCCAAGGTGCCAGTGGCTGCCTAGGGATGAGAGTTTCCTTCTCCAGGAGGGTTAAGTTAAATAAAAGAACCAAGGAGGCCTGGTGCTTTGTGAACAATTTTGTTTATAGTGCTCGAAGTTAAGCAAGAATTCATTTACTTACATCTACCTTTCAGCTGGGAATCTGTTGCAATTTCCAGCTTGAGACTGCTGTTCATGCTGCTCGTTTTGGGAGGTGTGCTTGGAACTTCACCCTAATCCCTCTGAGGGGAGGGAAACTATTGAGTTCCGGTCTGCAGAAATACTCACAGATTTGACCTTTCCTTAAATCTGAAGCAGCAACTGATAAATACCACCTTGCCATCACCTGAAGAGATGACAACTTGATTTCGGTTATTCCAATAAAACAATCCTAAACAAGCCAGTTGCCTAATTAAAGCCGAAATGGGAGTGGCAGAGCAGCAGGCTTAGAGGAAAATCTGTAGGAGCAGGTTGATTGTATCAAAAATTATGTCTGACAGGGGTAAAATTCCTCTTCCTCAGCCTCACGTTGATTTTTGTGTGTTCTACTCACTGCAATTTCATGTGCTGCCAAACAGCCATGAAAATTGTTTCTTGCTCCCAGTTTGAATTCTGATGTCCCAAAATAGACACGTATTTTTTCTTCCATCCAGGTGTTTATGTGTAGATGGAGTGAAAATTTGATCTTTCACTCAGAATATCTTCTGTAAACACTTACAGTGCTATTAGTGTTGGATAGATGATGTTTTTATAGTATCTAGCACTGAAAAAGATAATTTCTCAGGTGGGTTTGATTGCCCTTACTCATCTCTTTCCCTCTATTTTCTGGCAAGCCCCCCTGCCTTCCCCCCAGAATCTGCCATAGCAATAATACTCTTGAAAAGGAAATTATTGAAATACTTAAGAATTTTTGAGAATCAAAATGGAAAAGAAATTTTATTAAAATATATGTAAAACGATTTGGTGATCAGTCATTGAACCATGTTACCATTTCCAGCCTGGAAGGCATTTTTATTTTTTCCAAAGTTTGCAGAAGCAGAAGGAAGGCAGAACATAAGTCACAGGACACAGTGGATTCCCAAATTATTTTCTTCAGTGGAAAAACGTGAACCACAGCTTTTCTAAAGAACCTGGGCTATTTAGCAGACTGTGTTAGCAAAATTAGCCTTATTTGGGAAATACCACGTTTGGAGGATTTGCCTGTAAAAATGCAGGTGTGCAGAGAAAGGCAGAGGTGGATTTCATTTTAAATCTCATCATGTTCATTACTAATAATGAATTTGGTTTTGAACAGTGCAGAGATTGTCTCTGCCAAAACAGAGACAGCAATGTGCATTTCAAATACCAGAAATATTGCTCTGATTTTATAAGGTAGCACTTGCTCCTGATTTAAGTGCTTGTACTTCATAAGCTCCAGCTGCTCTGCAAAGAAGGGAACACACTTCACTGTGGCTGTTGTGTTTCTCATTGACACAAAGCAGCTTTCTTGAACAAGGTTCTGAATGAGCTTTTTGTGTCATGGAAAGATTGGAGATGCTCCTGCAGTTCAAAGAAAGCTGAAGGGAATTAGAACAAGAGTTAGAGATTTTATAACAGACCACAAACCAAATCCTGGAACAGCTGTAAACTGTAAGAGAGTTAAACTGGCATCTGGAGTTTAATGTATGTAAACCTGCATCAATCACCAGGTGAAAACATTGATTTCCATGGGAAGGAAGAGTTCGGAAGGTGGGCTGGGAATTAGATCCCATCTGAGTGACCATCCAGCCTTCTGAGCCAGGGGTTTGCACAGCTGGATCTCAAAGCCCTGGCTGGGGTAGAGCATGGCAATAACTCAGGTATCTCCTCTAGGAGGAGGATGAAGCACAGGTAGTGTTTGAATACCTGTGGGTGGGGTGCCCTGCATTTCTGCATCACCCCATTCTGGTTATCTATGACTGCTTTCTTGCCATGTGCCCTTTATTGACCTGGCAATGGCAGCGAGACTCCTTTACAAAACCCAGAGCAGCCCCCATGCGAGTGATCTGCTTCTGAGTGCAGAGCAGCACGGAGCTCTGGGGTGATCCCAGTGCTCAAACTGCTGTGAGCCCAGCTCGGGCTGGCTGGCTAGGACAAGTATAGATTGAGGTGTGGCTGTTTCTTCTCCTCACAGACAGAAAAGGGACCTTTCTGCCATTTAGAGATGAGATTTTCCTCACATGGGATTGACAGGGATGGGGCAGTTGTGGTGCTGAGGTCTGGAAAAATCCACTACAACTCCAGGCCTTTGGGAATTATTTTATAGAGTCACACCAGCTGTGTAGAACTGGCCTGATGCTTTGTATCTGAAAGGACTTCAAAGGAAAAATGGTCAAATTACACATCTGCATGACCAGATGATCTGTATGGCATCGCTTTCCAAGATGTTGTCATTTTTACTTTGCGGTTTTGTAGGAAATAAGAAAAGTGCTGGAAAACTTTAAGGTTTTCCAGCTTTCATAGATGCTAATTGTTACAATGGACAAACTCAGCAATGTGGTGAGCGGGAATTACTCCCAAGAGGCTTTCCTGGAAGAAGAATCTTGTATTTTGACTGTTTTGTTCAGATCATATTTGAAATTATATTTTTCATCTGTTGTTTCAAAACTCCAAGCAGTTTTGTTTCCTTCTTTATTCCAAGTAACTGATGAGTTACTGGGAACTCTGAATTCTGTTTTTCTGAAGAGAGGTGCACTGAGTTTCAGATGTTCATGTTTAAATGCCCTGCTTTTAGAGAAAAGCTGCCTCTACTACATCAGCTGCCTCTACTCAGCCAAAATTGCCCTTGATGTGGAACTCTCAGCCTCTGGCCGGTGTTTTGCACAGACAGAGACTGTGCCAAGCTGTGGTTTTCCCTGTAAATGTTTGGTGAGCTGAAACCTGGCATGGTGAATTATAGATAAGTGCACCTGAGAGGGCTGAGGTGTCTGTTCCCAGAATTTTATGCTGAAAAAGATGCCTGAAGAAAATTGTGCCTTTAATAATTTAGAAGCCTGGCTTGGGCATGAGGTGTCCTTGGCTATCAATATTATGGCAGGGTATGTCCAGGACAATTTCCACCTAAATCCACCCGAGGAAGCTGCAGGACTCTCCTGCAAGGCAAAAATTTGTTTTTTAGATTGTTTAATTGTTTAGATTTAAATTTTGGTCTCTTTAGAATATCCACTGATGGCAGCTTGTTGCTTCATGACACTGGGAAGGAGTTATGGATTGCTCTGGAATCAGATATTTCAGTGTGGGAACAGCCAAGCGTTTTTAGTGCCTCTCAAGGCTGTCCATAGCCATTTTGTTTGAGCATTTTGCTGGTTTTCACTCAGGTTATATTAATCCATTAATATTTGATTTGGGGAGATCAGCATTTGCAGTAATTAATGTGAAAATGTTTACGTTCATGTCTTAAACGCAGATCCTGGATTGTCTGGAAGGGAAAGTAGGATGTCACAATTTCTGTTGAATTAATGCAACCATTTATCTCTTATGTTTGAACCATAAATGTTGCTTTCTTTCACACAAATTTCAATTTCAGTTGAGCCATTTCAGTTGCTCAGTAAAAACAGAACCATAGGTTTACATTTTAGTACAAAATATGGGATTCCTTTCAAGAAGCTCTCTTAGCAGTACTGGAAATGAGTGGTGAATAGAATCCTTGTGTATTGTTATTAACCCTTGTGTTTTATTATTAATTAACATTACTATTAGCCATGATATCTACAGAAAAATTGATCTTTTTTCCATCACAAATTCAGCACCATCATAGGTACCAGCAAGTTAAGACAGGAGCTGACTGCCAGGTTCCTGTTCTGGTGATTGGCTTTGCTCTGAAGTTTTAATTCTGTTCACATATATAAGATGTAATTCTGATGAATCCTATAATATTCTGCTTTTATTCAGTGAGGTATTCCCCAAATCCTCATTGTTTATAGGCAAGAGGCAAAGCAATATGCCAGCAATGTGGTACAGAGGTGAATAAAGTTAAAGATTCTGTTTCAGTACATGGGTATTTATCTTTTGTGGGCTTCATAATAAAAAAGATTATTTGTTCAATTAATTTCCAAGAACAACTTACTATTATTCCAGTAATTCTTAGCTTCACACTGTGTGCAGAATTCTCGCTGAAAGCTTTTTATGTGGAAAAACAATTGCTCTTTGTGTATTAGAATTCATGTTGCATTTGACAATAACAATGTTATCTTTATTAAATTTCCTTGTTATACCTTTTGATTTATAGCCCTCCATAAATCCTCGTTTTAGAGCGACCTCTGATCTGGTACTTTTAGTGCTCCCATGCTGATACTAAAATGTGGGCTAAAATAATAGAGAATTCCAGTTGTAATCCTGAATGCTGGGAACTGGAAATTCTGTGAGATCAGTATTGAGCAGGCAGCACAGCATTTCCTGAGGGGATTCTTTTGGTGGAATTTGAATATTCAAGGACAGGGTAGTATTTCTTCCTTTCAGCATTTTTGCTCAGGTGTTAAAGGACACTTTTAAGAACAAATAATGATGGCTGGGTCCAGGTCCCATTGGGGTTAGATCCTGTTCTTCCCAGTGCAGGGTTTTTAGGGCACTAGGAGTGATCTGTGCTTAATCCAGCACAAACCTGGGCTCCTTCCCAGGCTGAGACTCCTGAAGGAAGCTGGGATACCTGGACATTCACCTTGGAGTGCCTTGCCCAGCCATGCTATAAATACCTGAACTGGGCCAGGAAGGCAGCTCAGGTGTCCTGAATAAATATTGATGTGCTCCAAGGCATCTGACAAGGGAAGGGCAGGCTCCAACTGATATCTTCCTGAAGGAAACAGGGAATTATCTGTTGCTGCTGAAATCTTAATCTAAACCAGCTTTATATGGATGGCTAAGTGGAACAGGAGAGTTCAGCTTGGAATGTTAAATGGACAAAACAAATGCAGTGTTCCCAAAAGGAAGCAGAAGTGCAGGTGGGCATGGAAAAGTCCTGCCCACGGCAGAGACCAGCAGTGGGAGAAGCTCCAGCATGCAGGATTGCTCGAGAAGGTGTCTCCTGACAGAGCTTTCATGGGTACTCATGAGGGAAAATGTGGGAGAACTGGGCCTCCAAGATGAGCTGTTTTTGAGGGCAATTAAATGTTGCATAGTGGTGAAGGAAATGGATTTTTCCCTACAGAGTTCGTAGTCACACAGGGAAAGGACAGCTATCTCCAAGACTGGCCAGTATTTAAAACTGGACTCTTTCAGTATTCAGAGCATTCCAGGCACATTCTGCAACAAGGGTTGCAGAAGGGTGAAGAGAAGAATTTTATTTCACTCTCTCTAAACCTTACCAACAGCAGAGAAAATAATTATAAAGTGCTTAAGGCAGACTGAGAGGCTCTTCTAAATCTAATGAGGGGACAAGGGAGGGGAGAGCTCTCCATCAGGATTTTTCAGATGGAAGACCCAATCTCTTCTTCAGGTCTTTCCACAGAAATATCCACATGGTTGTCGTTCAAACAGCCCAACACCACTTCTATGGTGAGTTACAAAATCAAAGCACGGTGACAAATAAGATGTGACTCACAAAATCAAAGCTGTTGGTGCATCACTTGTTCAGGGTGTGTTTTGCCTTCCCCCTTGAAGTCACCAAGCAGCTGCCTCGAGAAACAACCTGAATGTCATCTTGACTCTTTACCAATTTTATTCTAACCTGGAACAAGAGGACAACAAAGAAAAAACAAGTGCCTCAGGACAAAACTTGCCTGTTGTCATGAGCTGACTGTTAACTGGTGAAAGAACATCGGAATACTTAGAAATCAAACTATATTTAGAGTTTATTCAGTGCAGGGGCAAGGTCAGTTCCCTGTTCCGAGTGCAGGATGCAGAAGGACGAGGGTGTTCCACCACAGTTCCCAGCTGAACACATCCACCAGGCTCCAGAGCAGAGGTGCCTGACTGTCAGGGAGGGAGGATTGGCCTTGGAAATCCACCTGCATTTTGGGATAGGAAGGAGGTGCTGTGTGCAGAAGTCAGGAGTTGTCTCCAAGGTCTTTAGGGAAACACTTGCGTGGTTATTAGAACTAATCTAACTACAGAGATCCTGCTTGGAAAAACACAGCAAAGACCCCAAAAACCCACCCTGAAAGCCAAACCCAGAAAGGTGCTGCTAGGAAACAGTTTAGGAAGGATGCTTGTGCGTGGAAGTGCTGGGGCTGATCACAGACATGCTTTGCTATTTAATTTTACCTTAGAGTCTGGGTATTCCAGAGCACAGAGAAAGACAGTGTGTTAGGGGCTAATCAGAGTAACTGGAAATTGTTGAAAAACACCAATTTTATAGGTGTGTGTGTCCATTATGGATGGACTGGTCTGAAAAGCTGTGCAGGACATTGTGTATCCATGTGGAAATTGCTCTAAAGGGTATGGGGTGTTGTCTGCACCCTAACCTCAACCCCGGTGCTTTTATTCCGCTTTTTAGAACAGCAGATTCACAATTTGAAGTGCAATTAAGAAATTCATGCTAGAGTGAAATGTGGGCATTCACACTTGCATTTGGATCTCCTTTAGCATTTATTGTATTTGTGTGGATGAATAATCAATGCGAAACACAATGCTCTGGCTCTTAACTGATTCCCAATCTTCTGTCAGGGAACAAAGTGCAGATTGTCTGCACCACACAGCAGGTTTGGAGCAGCTTTCCTGAGATAACTTGGAGGTATTTGAGGGGATTGCTGTGCATGTGAGTCCTTGGAATAGTTCCTATGAATCCTTCTCACAGTTCCAAAGATTTGTATGGAACTTCCACACATTTCCTAATGGTAAAAAGAAGTGAATAACTCTTCCACACCCCATCTTTCGACACTTTGCTCTATTTTCTTAGCATTTACATCCTGCTGTGTACTGCAACTGCTTCCTGACTCACCTGCTCCTTTGGCCTTCTCAAATGAAAGCAAAGAATTTTGAAATTAATTTATCTTAATATCATTCCTAAGAGTTCGGCTGCTGGAAGTGATGTAGTGAATAAAATAATTTCTTAAATAAAATTCCATCTTCAGAACAGGTTGGTGAATACAGACATAGCATTCTGAGTTAGGAATTCTTGTTGACCCACTGTTTCCTAAAATATAATGCTGCTAACAAGACTATTCTTATATATATCGGACATAATTGGTGCATTTGTGATAAGTACCTTTCTAGTTGGTTAGATGAGAGAACTTTTAAGGTAACAAGTTAAAAAAGGAAATAACCTAGTTATTAGTTCTCATCCCAACAGCTGCTTTAATGAAATAATGATTTTAATAATCTGGGAGAGCTGTGCCTGGGGAATGGCACTACTTTATCAAAACAGAGAACCTTGAGGGGAAAAGACAGATCCATTTTCTCCAGACTGGTCTTTTAATGGAAGGAAAGAATAGGCAGCTCAGCTGCTGTGGGCAGGGATGGACAGAGAATGTCTTTTCCAGGCCCCATACACAGAAATTCTGCCGGGATATTGAAAAGGATCTGATTATATAATCCTCAAGTTGAATGAAAAAGAATGTTGCATAATTTTTGGCCTGCTTTGACTTCTGCTTTATAAAATATGCTGAAGTTCTGGCACCAGTGTTGAAGCAGGAGCCCAAGTATCTGTCTGGTTTAGGAAATGTCAGTATGGTCTGATAGGTATTTGTAGTGCTGAGTTGATAAAATTTGGCTTCATCTCACAGTGCATGACAGAACAAGCTTTACAATGAAATCTTTTCTCAAGAGATTTCATCACTTTGATACTCTGGAGGTTACACAGCTTTTGGTGGAAGTGGATTCAAGAACTCCTTTTTGCAGAGCTGGCATAAATAAACCATGGTTGAGAGCTCCATTCTGTGCTCTGTGAAAAGCAGGAGGACACTGGGTTTTGTCACACAGTGCCACATATCTGTGCTGAGGGAAGTGTGGCATTCTCGGGACAGCACCGGGACAAGTTTTCAAACCCCTGAGGTTGTTCTTGGCAATGTTCCCCAGACCTCTGGAATCTCTCAGGCACAGCCCATCCCTCTGCAGTGCCACTGGGCAGGTGCTGGGTGTGCTTCACCTTAGACACACCTTGGGAGAGCCTCGGGAAGGTTTAGAGCATTGCCTTCATTTAGAGCACTTCCAGTACATCTATGTGTGCTCAAATCCTTTCATTTGAGTTGGCTCATCCACAGGGAGAGTTAAACAGGGTGCTGAGTAAAAATAGGGTTGTGTGTTAACTGGCTCTGCTCTGGAAAAGAATTAATTAGTGCCTCAGCAATGGTTCATCTGTGCAGGTTTTGTTTGAGCCTCCCGTGCTCTGTGTGATACGAGAAGGACACAAAATCAAATCTCCAGTCCTCCTCCTTTGTTCTGCGCTGACGCTGCTCAGCGCACAGGGACTTTGGCTATTGTGCTGTGACTCCAACAAATGGAGACTCTAAAGCCTCCCTGTCAGCTTGTTGGAAGTGTGTGCACATGTACAGCTGGCAATGACAGTAGTTAAGGAAAAAAATGTCTGCATTTATTGCTTGAGATCTGAGACAATGAAAATGAAGCTGCACATTCCAGTTTTTCAAAGGTGGTGGAAGGGATTCAGAATTCTGACAGGTCCCAGTAGTCTTTGGTGAGCATTCCATTCTTAATCCACTGGGATCATTCTCCTTGCAACTTCTGCAAAGCTGTACACAAAATGTGATGCCCAAAAAACATCAGTGAGAAAATTTAAATTTGTAATGACTCAGTAAATAGTTTTGTTCTTTGGTAATACGCAGCTTGTCAGAAATTTGACATTGCATTGAAAGCTCCTGATTTAATTCTGTCAGCCTGACTTAATTTTCTGTTCTAAATTTGCAATCAGTGATAAAGGTTACACCTTAGGAGATGCTCTGGATTCCTGAAATCACATTAGTGATGAGTTATTTAATCAGCAGCACTATTTAAAGGTGCTCGAAAGTAACGTCGTGCCACTATGGCTGTGAGAGAGTTTGTATGAGGTGTTGAGGACACTGCAATGAAATGGGGATAGAGGAAAGCTGGAAGTCTGAAACAGGCACTGGGATGCTAAAAACGTAGAGTGATGGAAATCAAAGAAAACCACTTGGTGGTTGCTGCTTGAGGCAGAAACAGAGGACATCTGGGCAGCAAAGGGAAAATTGCAAAGTTTGCTGTTGGTGGCTCAGATCTCTATCATCTTTCCTAGCAGTCTGTAGCCATGAGACAATAGAAATATCTTTATTTTTCACTAGCACTGTTCTGTGCCTGCACAGCAGAGGAAGACAGGGAATTCTGATAGTGTTTAAAAAGCTGCCTGGTGATGGTGAGGAATTCTAATGTCTTCTCTGCAAGGTCAAACAAGGAGCAGCCTTCTCATCCACGTTCCTGGAGGAACATTTACACCTTCCAGAAGGAATCAAAACCCTGTCCCACATGCTTTAAAGAGCAGTTGATAACTTATCATGTATTCAACTTCCATGTGATGCTTCCCATATTTGTTGTTTGTCTGTCTCCTGACCTTATTTGTGGGATAAAGGTGGCAGCGAACATGAAATTATTGTAAATACTGTGTGCGCTTGAATGGGGAGAGCAAATGAATGGCACTAGATAGCAACGTTTATTGTGTCAAGTCCTTGGGATGTCATTTATGTGTAACTACTCCTAATTAGTGCCATTCAAACCAACTCAAACGACTCCAGAGCAGATGCCAGTTGTTGTAAGGGATGAGCCTGGATAGTTGTCGTTTTGTACAGTCAACTGGCACTTGGAGATCAGAGATGGGGAGAGGGCTCAGTCCTGGTTCTCACAGCCTCTTTTAATTGGGAATATTTCTCCTAATAAACTCTAATTGGGGAGCTTCTGCTTCTTGGGTTAGAGTTGTTTTCCCTTGGGCCTCAGTTACTCCTCAGGAGCAGCAGAAGCTTCCAGTTCCTCCTCAATGCCATCCCTGGAAAACGGGCACCAGCTCCCAGTTCCTCCTCAATATCATCGCTGGAAAATGGGCTCTGTGCTTCATCCTGGTTGGGAGAGGTGCTAGAGAACGGGATAACAGCAGATACTCATCCAAGAAAGAAGGATCCCATGCTTGCAGTTTGGGGATTTAGTCTTCCTTGGAGGAAATGTGCTGAAAAATTATCCAAGTTAGTGACCACCTCAGCCAAAACTCTGGTGTAAAATAATTTAAACAGAATCATTCAGTGATAATTTTGCTTTGGATTTGAATGCAATTTATAAACATAATCAAAGAGCAAATATAGCTTTGTCTCAATTGGCATCCAAATAGCAAGGCTTCACTTTGCAATGATAGCACCACCATCTAAAATTGCCTTTTGTTTAATTAAGCCTCTCCAGGGGGCTGCCACTCCCCTGTGGCTGGAGCAGCAGCTGGAGTGCAGTGATGAACCTCAGGAAAAGCTGAACATCTTTGGCACTGCTGCAAGTCTTGGCAGAGCAATGCGAAAGATCCTCTTGGTATTGCTAAGAAAACAACCTCCTGTCTCTTACAGCAATTTTCTCAGTCATCACCATAACCCTCTGCACAGGGGGTTTTGATTTTAAACCCAGTAATTTTGGATGTTTCCCTAATGTAATTTAATGTGTTCATTTTCAGGGGTGTTTAAAGCCACACTCAGGCTGCCTTTGCCAAGATAAGGATGAGAAAGTCTAAATGCGATTGAAACTTGATGTTTGCCCTGCTGTCAAGTGGAGTCCAGGCAGTGTGGGGCCAGAGAAGGTGCAGGTGCCAGGCTGTGATCCCAAAGGCCAGTGGGATTAACCTCCCTGCCTGGCTCTCCTCTCCTGCCTGTTCCGTGGGATGCAGGGGTGCTAATTGCTGTGTGTCCTCATGACCTGGGTCAGGCTGAGCTCTGATGAAATTTTGTCTCACATTGAGCAAAGGACTCTTGAAAAGCAAGTTGAGGTGACAGCACTAATAGAACTTAGCAGAGACGTCTCCAGAATGACTCCCATAAGGAGGAGAGGTGAACTATTAACACTTCAGAAGATATTAGGGGTATTTTGAGGCCTCTGCTTTGTGTCGAGGGTGTTCCCCTGGCTCCGTGGAGCTGTGCCAGTTCTCACAAATGTTTCCGAATAGTTCCAGCCTGATTCAAAGCCTGCTTCACTCCACCCTCGGGCACTTCTTTGCTGTCTCTTGGCCATGCTGAAAATAGATTTCTCTTTGGGATGCCTGTGTGAACCCGAGGTTGGTGGAAAGTAGAAGAGAATGAATTAAACAAGAACAATGTTTTACCTTTAGTATTGAGCTGTGCCATGCCATATCCCTGAACCGGGGACAGATGGAAAGCTCCAAAAAAGCGTTCAGAGGAGAAGAGGTCTGGAAGGGAGGCTGATGCTGAGGAGCACTAGGGATGGCACAGAGTCCCCCAGGATGCTGGGAATGCTGTTCTGCCTCACGTGGCAGGGTTTGTGCCACTGGCACAGGGAAGGACTCTGGGGTCACCTGGGGTGAGTGCTGGGAGCTGAAGGACTTTGGGCACAATTCCTGCGCTGGTGGGACCTGCAATGCTCATCTAGAGACATGAAATTCATGCCACTTTGGGTCCTTAATATCTGTTTCCTAATTAATTACTTCCTTGAGTTCTGCTCTGCTGTACAAAAGAATTTAAATATTAATATATGCCATTCCACAGCCCCTGTGCAGAGCACAGTCATGATAAAATTTAGGTGAATGATTTTTTTTCAAATAGGAAAAATTTTAAGATCCACGCAGTAGGTGAAAATTTCTCAAAGGTATTAATTCAAAAATATCTTGCTTAGGTTAAGTGTAGACAACAAAGACATTTTGTGATAACTAAATGAACTTAGTGTTAAATCTAGGCACAAGGGTTGTGTCTCCTGCTTGTACAAGCACTTTGATTGCTGCAGGGAAGCTTCAGGAATAATTATTTCCACAGTTTAGCAGCACTCCTTGCATGGTCAGGGCTCACCTGAGAGGGATCCCCTGGAACAGAGCAACTCTGAGAGGGTTAAACAGAATTCTGTCTGTGCATTTTGAAGCACAACTCTGTGCAAGAGATATCTTCTGAAACTGAAGTGCAATATGATTTCCCCAAGGGGCACTAAATCCTCACACTTCAGACAATAGACCTATTTCTCCTTAATGAGGAAAAATTCACTCTTGGCTTAACTCCACTGAAGTTAATTTCTCTGACAATAAATTTGGCCCAATATGTCAATACAAACTTAACTCACTTGTGTTCATAGAGATTAACTCAACAGCATCTTATGTATGCCCAGAATAATTAGTTTACTGTCTCTTGAGGTTTATTTAATTAATTTAGAATGCTTTCCATTTAGAAGATACTTGCTGCAGAAACAGGTCTGTTGTAGATAAGAGAAACTGTAACTACTCCCTCAATCTTGTGCTTGACTTGTTGGACAGAAAGTACTTGGAGCAGGGAAATTAATTTCCTTTTGTTCAAGCTGCTGTCTCCGAGCCTTTTTTATAGAATTCCAGCAAACTGGAATGGCTTTCTGCCTTAAAATAATATTCAAATACGTGGGGTTTTTTACATTTTAATAGTCCTGTGCTTCCTCTGATCAGCCAAGAACCATTGCAATACGTTTTGAAATTTGTTACAGCTTCAGAGAAGATAACTTATTTATAGGAAAGTCTTTCAGATCTGCAGTCAGACGCTGAATTTTTAAAGGCAGGGTATGTGTCAGAAGCTAAATAATTAAGATACATGCCTTCTCAGCATTTTATTTAAAATATTAAATATTACATAAGAGATTTTTCCCTGTGGAAATCAAGCCTTTAAAGTGGTGCAGCCTCGGCCAGAAAATCACTGTATTGTACAGTTAAATTGATATATCCTACAAATAGTTCAAAAAAAGTACTTAAAATATTTCAGCATTCTGATTAGTGGTTCCAGCTGTCCCTGTTGAGGAATGTGAGGATAGGTTGTGGTTTTGGCATCAGCTCACCCTTGCGGGGATGGTTTGGAAGCCCTAGGGGAATTTCAAGCAAACTTTGGTATTTGGAACAGCACAGGTAGAGACCAGGATGGGGTTTTCCATCCTCAGCTCCCATAAAACCTGGGCAAGGTGTATCCCTACGCTGGGAAACAGAAGTCCAGATGCACCGCAGCCAGTCAGTTCCTTCTGTTGTAAACCACTGTCCTCCGCTGGAAGGAATTAAAACTGCACGAATTCTCCTCAAGATCTCTGTGCAAACCAAATCCTTTGCTGGGAGTGTTGCTGGCAGAGCAGTCCTCTGGATCCTTACATCTCCCATCAATTCCTTAACGCGGCCATCGTGTTTCAAAACCACCTGACGCTCTGAATACTCACAAGTCGTTTCCTCCAATTTTGCTGGGATTTATATGGCCGCATTAAACAGGTATGAAATGATGGCCCAGGAAACGGCTGTGCTGGAGTTTTCTTCTCCAGCCAAACGTGTGCAATTCAAGGCAGCAGCACAAATTTCCAGCAGCTCAGGTTGCAGCCCTGTCTCCTCTTACAGCCCCGCAGTCAGGGTAACGTTATCTGCCCCGTGGGCTCACCGATACACGGGCAGCAAACTCTGCGCCATCCACTGCCTCCCGTCAACAGAACTCAGGATTTGCCACCTGCCTGCCCCTTGCCCTGCAGGAAAAGGCTTGGAAATCGCTGGTTTCCATGAGAGAAGTCTTCAGGAGGTTGGTTGTAGAGGTTGGAGCTGGTTGTGTTCTCCCCCAGCAGTGACCTGCTTTGACTTCCCCAGGCTGTGCTTAGGGCTCTTCTCTGCAGAGGGTGGAAAACCAAGGCGTCAGGTTCAGCTGAGGAATTACTTTCCCTTGAGGTGGTTCCTATCCGTTTGCATTCCCTCCAAAGGGATGTGGGGGTGCTTGAATGGAGTTGGTGTTTGGCTCGCAGTTGGTGCCACTTTCCTTCTTTCACCTTCCAGCCCAAGTTGTGGTATGGAACTCCCCAGTGTTTTCTTTAGACTTCCCCACCTTTTGGCATTCTTCACATTTCCCAGCAGCTACACCTCTAGCCTGGAAATTCAGTATGTCCTTCAGTATAAAAGCATTTTGTATACATGTTTATGTGGTATTTTAAGGTGGGCAAACACTGCCCAGTTAGTGCTGCATGTGATAAACATACCCTGATGATTTGGGGTTTTTTCCCCAGTGGGTGTTTGCAGGAATACAAACAGCTGTGTGCAGAAAGGTCACATTTGCATAATCGGCAAGCTTCTGTATGGTTTTGGGAGGGTTTTGGTTTTGGAAGGCTGTGCTGTGTGATTTACCTCACCTGGCAGTTCTGAGGGCAGGGGAGGGCTGCTGATGAGCTGTTCTCATTATTTGGGAGTTCTTTGTCACTAATTAGAACCCAATGCAGTTGAAATGATTGGTTGGGAGTGTACCAGGATCAGTGCTGAGCAGTCCCAGAGAGGTGACCACAGTGACCCAGAGAACTGACACTCTGGTGTCCCTGGCTCTGGCCATTCCTGCTCCCAGTCTTTTCAAGACATCCATCATTCCCTTCTCCTGGGGATCCATTTTCTGTGCAGAGGAGGTGCCTGGTGGATGAGACAGATCTGTAGTAGGAGGAATGTGTTTTTCACAGAGTTTTCAGCACTCTTGGGATTATGAAACATGGAAGGGAACTTGCCTGAGCCAAGGCAATGTGTCAATAACAGCCTCTGCTCTGCTGGGGCTGGAGCAGCTCTGGAGCATATTCCTGTCACTCTGGGCAGCAGGTGTACCTTACCTGCTCCATATTCAGGGATCATCTTCCACCCTTCCAGCAGCTGCTTGGGGTTGAATGAAGGGGAGGCATATACAGGAATTTCCTCAATAATGAGAAAAGCCTTTCAAGTGCAAGTGCTGGAGGGTGCTCTGGAAACGGGGAGGGAGCTCAGGCACCTCCAGGGGTGCTGGTTCAACCCCAGGAGATCTACCAGGGTTTCCCTCCCCGTTTTTGGGCACCTGCCGTCCTCCAACTTAGTTTCCTCTTCCCCTGAGTGCCCCCAGCAGCCTCGGGGGAGTTTCTGGCTTTGCACCTACCCTGGCATCTCTTCACATGCACTTCCTCCTCCCACGATCAGGTGCTCATGCTTAGCTTGGAAATCAAAGTGTGTCAGTCAGCTGCCAGTAATTTTTCCCTTTTTTTAAGGGAAAAATTGAACTCAAATTGGATGATAAAACAGTTTGAATAAATAACATTTCTACAGGGGCTCTACATTTAAGCCTGTTACGGGGTATTTCCTTTCCCTTATAAATAATGTGGATTTATTCCTTCATTTGTATTTCCTTTCCTTTTCCTTTCATCACACCTGTCTTCTCTAAGCAATCCAACTGATTCCATGCAAGAGTCTTTCATTTTTGCTGGTTTGCTACATCCTGTAATTCTGGGGGATTTTGTGGCAGCAACACCTGGTGTAACATATTCTGAGAAATCTGACCCCCAGTTTCTGGACTTCTCTGACATTTATCAGTGTTCAGGTGCTGAAGAATTTGGCCTTTTTTGCTTCAAGGTTTGATACTCACAGTTAGTGCTGGGAAGTCAAAAAAAGGCCAATATCAGTTGCAGTTTTGACAAAATATTTCAAATCCTTTCCATTGGCTGGAACAGTAAATGAGCCAAGGAGAAGGAGGTGGTTCTCCTTGTCATTTTGGATTTATTCTGTTCTCAAGGCCCCTTGTCCATGGATTTAATTGCCAGGAGCAAGTCAGTTGAATGTACTCCAGGACTGCAGTGTTTGTGTGTTGGTTCTGTGCAGTCAGAGCTGCAGGACTCAGCATCCTCCTTTTTAGTCTCTACAAGATTTTACTGTTATGTTCCACTTGTAACATCTTAGGAAATGACATTTTTATCTCTGGCACTACAACTTTTACAGCCCCATGCGAGAGAAGTTACTACATCTTACAGAAATCTTCCCAGGCACTGCGACCAAAACTGAGTCGTTAGAAGTATTAGAAGTGAACTTTACACTGCAGCTCTTTTAACTTTCAAGTATTTCTCAGGGTTTTGGTTAGAAACCATTTTTTTGATTTAATTTTTTGAGCCAATTTTTGTGAGCAGCACCTTTAGAGAAAATAGATGAATAATTTACTTGTCAGTTGCAGCTTTTTACCTTGCCTATGTAAACATTTTTATAGAACACTGTAATTACCTTTATTGAAAAAAGAAAGCATGTTCATTATTTAGAAATCAGCTTAGTCATGCAGGATAGTTTGGCAACTTGAAAGTGCAACTTCTGTTTCCCAAAGTTGTTTTTTTTTGGGATCTGTAAGGTTATAATTGAAATAGTGCTGGAAAATCCTGGCTACACAGCAGATCATACTTGAAGCTCAAGTTAAATTGATTTGCTAGACATTGAGCACTAAAATTCCTTCCCAAAATCCCCTGCTCTCTGTGAGTGTGAATCCATTCCCCCTTGTCCTGTCACACCTGGCTCTTGCAAAAAGTCTCTCTCCAGCTATCCTGTGGGCTCCCTTCAGGCAGGACCTGAACATTTGAAAATAGCTAAGAACATTTGAAAATAGCTAAGGGGGTAAAAAAAAAGAACACATCTGTATTGGGGAGCACATCAGTAAGAGGAGCCTGTTGGCTTTCCTGTGGTTGAGATCAGACTGTGGCTTTTTGTGTGTGAAAGTATGAAATCTAAATATAACCATCCCCACGGTATTTTCTGGTGGTTTTTTTAAATATTGCAAACTGCCAAGAATGCTTGAGATTCATGGATTTTGTTAGTTTGCTGACAATAAAACAAAATTATTATCAGGCTGGGATACTTGTTTTTTTCAAGAAAAAGAAATACTTCCACTTGCTTTTGCTATGTTGTGTTTCCTGCCGCAATAGAGAATGCAAGCTGTGGGCAAGAGCAACTTGCTGAACAGCAGAGTCAAGAGAAACTTTCATTATCACTGAAATAAGATTTACAACGAGACTGGAATTATTGCAACCCCCTACAACATTTAAAATACTCCCACAATTGCTTAAATCCCTGTCTGCATGTCTGTTGTTGTCTCAGCTTCAGATCCAAAAGTCAGTGGTTATTTATTTTCTGACAATGTTTAAAGATAATGCTTTTGTACTTATTCCTAGAGGTCTGACATTTTTAACAGATTTAGAGATTTATGGCATGAGGAGATGCAAAATAAAGGACCTTTAATGTGATCTTTCAACTGCCTGTAATTTTAGAAGTGACTGGAAGTTGGAATACATTTAATTTTCTGAAATCCTTGCTATCCACCAAACCAACAACAGAAGTGACATCCTGGTCCAGCATGGCTATGAAAACAATATCTGTACTCATCCTTGTGCATTGCATGTTCAAAATGAGAGTTTCCAAAGCCCCACTGCTGTGCCCTCGTGCGTGCCTGTTAATTCAGAATAGCTGCTTTGGATTTCTCCATGAAATCCCTCTGCTGGCAGGAGCCACGGAAGCTCTGGGCTGGGGAAAAGCTGATTTAAACCAGTGGGAGCCACACAGGGGGGCTCCATTCTCTGAAGATGGGTTTCCACCAGGGTCTGCTCCTTTGTTTTAAAGAGATAATATATTTTTGTTCAAGTATAATTGTAAAAAAAAGGGGAAAAAGGGTTAAATGCACTTCTGTGGGTTTTACCTTCACCAGAGCTTTCATGTTTCTCATGGGTTCACATTCCCAGTTTGCCCCTTCCCTTGCATCCTCCCTGTGCTACCCCAGCCATGGTTCCTGCACTGGTGTATATTTGTGTGTATTCTGTGTCTCTGTTTGCACAAAGCACACTGATGTGACAGAGATGTGTGAGCTGAGCAAGAGCAAACACGTGTGATCCATGGTGTGACATTTATTGCACAAACTACGTGTAATCCAGGGGGATTAGTCTCTTCTCTTTTCTCCAGGAATAAAAATTCCTGAGATTAATGAAAAGCCAAACACTGGCAACACCTGGGCATGGAAGGGTCAAGAAGGATTCTGCTGTTAATGGCTCCAGCATTATGTTATGCAAACATAAGAGCTGTAAAAGCCCCAAGTGTGTAGCAGCATTTGCTGTGAGGATAAACAATCCTTGCTACGAGGATAAACAGAACCTCTTGACCGTCGCTGGCTTTTGTACAGACCATTAACACGTAAACCTCTGCTTGCCACTGCAGAGCTGCGCAGGAATCCTTTGAATTTTGGGAATTTTCCCGGCATTGGCCGTCCGTAGGTGGGTACTTGCACCCAGGCACTGCCTGCTGAAGCACTGCTGGTGTTAAATGCGTTTTTAGCACTTAGGATGGTGTAAGTTGTGACTCTTGTCACCCTCTCCAGTTCCCAGTGTCAGCACAGCTGTTTGTGGAACTGTGCTCAGGAATACATCTGGAATGTTGCCTGGCTGGCTCAGGACTGGCCATAGGGTGTTTCACACTTGGCTTTGGTGCCACCACTGCATGGGAATTCCAGGGGAAATTAATGAGCTCAGAGATCCGTAATTACTTGTATACAGCATGGGATATGCCAAATTGGGATGTAAATGGCTTCGTTTTTCCATATGTTTGTGTTTTGCTGGTCTTCAATCAGAATTCCAATCCCCACTGTGCCAGGGAGTGGAGCAATGTCTAATTACAATTTCTAAGCACTGAGTGGGCATAGGAGAGGGGGAGAATATGGGAATCTCAGATGATATCACACAGATCACAGATTATTAATATTTATCAGGAAACAAGCAGCCTAATGACCACTCATGGTTTTCAGGTAAATAAATATATTCCAGAAAGCATCCTGTGTTATCCTTCCTGGAATGGCAGCTTTTGGACAGCTTGTTTCATCTATCCAAAGGCAATTTCCAGACAGAATTTTACTATTAAAAATAATCCTCATGGTCTGTTACAGCATCAGAACAGTTGGGGCTTTATTTCATGCCACTGCGTAAATTATACCCCAAAGTTTCCAGAAATACATCCAGAATTAAAGGAGTTTCTTCCTGAAAAGCAAATATCCACTGCTGGGAGCTCTGAAGAGCAAAGTAGGCTGCAAAGAGCTTCATCACCTGCCTGTTTGCCGTTTGTAATTTTCTCCCAAGACTTCTATGATTCAAACCCTTCCTGCTGGGCACTTTTCCTCCTTTAAGTTGTTGCTTGTAAGGCCAAAGCTTGCCTGTACCATTTTATTTCCTGCACCTGAACAAAACAGCGAGTCCACAGAACGCCTTTGAAGCCAGGAAAACTGAATTGTGACACCTCTTTCCTTGTTTTTAAACAGCCAGAGCGCTGATGCTTGGGGTTCCTTCCCCCTGCCCAGGAATGTCCCTGCTGTCCCTGAACCAGGGAGATGTCTCTCCATGCTGATGTCCCTGGCGCTGGGCTGGCTCTGCGCTGTAGCAGTGAGTCATGGCTGCAGAAAGCCTTTTCAAGGGCAAGCCAAGGGTGTTGGAGGCAGCAGCTTGAGAAAGGCAGCATTCAGGACTGGTTCAGCTCTTTGCAGCCTCGAGGAGCAGGGCTTAAAGGAGCTGAGGCCTCGGGAGGGGAGCTGCTCGCTCCAAACCAACAAAAGCCCGGCTTTGGATGCAGTTCCGTGAGGAAATGTTGGATTGAGGTGCTGTGGCGTCGCAGCAAGCAGGGTTACATAAAGCACAGCAGCTGCAGTGTGCATTCAGGGGCAGAGGGACAGCGAGAGGCCAGAGCAGAGTGCCAGGGCACAGAGTAATGGTTTAAAGGGATGTTGTAGGGAAAAGAAGTTCCAGGGGGGGAACTGACCTGGAGCTTAATGAGTGCCTTAGCCTGGCATTGCTTCTTCTGAACGCGTAAGGCGGTTTGAAATAGGATTTACAGCTGGGCAATTGCACCTGGTTTCGGTGATGTGTCACCCCGAGAAGTGCCCAGGGTGGCTCTTGCGGGGAGCAAGGGCAGCTCTGCTGGGACAGGACAGGGTCACCTCCAGAGCTGCAGCTGGCACTGGGCAGCATCCCTGGGCTCTGAACCCTCTGCTCCTCCTGCAGCAGAACTGCCGCTGCCCTGGGGGTGGGATTGAGCTCTAAATTAGGTGTGATGACCTGAACGAGCCCTGGAGGCACCTGCATCCTCACCGCAGCTGGAAATCGCTGCTGGCAGCAGGTACCCGGCTGGGTTGCCCGGCTGGCTCACCTCTTTATCAGGGTGCCAGCCCTGGTTGCCAGCCTGGGGGGCACGGGGGGCTGGGGCTGCACCCCGGGGTCCTGGGGATTTGCCATCCTTCCTCCCGTGGTTGGATTTAGGAGCTTTGGTGAGCTCTGTGCAGTGTGAAGTCAGAGGCATCAAGTGCCTAATGCGGCAACAGGCAGAGCAAAGCCATTTCTGGTGAGAAATCCAGGGAATCTGACAACTTTCCAAGCATCATTTTGGGAGAAATTTGCTCTGTGTTGGTTCTGGTTAGATGCTGACTGCATTAGTGGCTGTGTTTGGTTATAGAACACTGTTTTTAATTAATTTTGTGTTCATGAGATAACAGTATTAGGTGGACTGGACTGATGGTTTTGGATCAGTGAATGAATCACCTGTTGTCTTTAACCGGTGAGAGAGGATTTAATGTTTGGCAGATTTAGAGTTTTTTGTACAGCTGAGCACCAGGGAAACACTGAACCATTCCCTGTTTTTATCAGGGCGCATGATAGTCTTGTGTGCATCATCCTGATTGCATGGAAATAAACAGTGTGGTGAATATTTATCTCCAGGAAAAAACCTTGTCCTTTCATAGCATTAGTCTGTAACAGCTGAACAAACCGGATGATTTCAAGATCATTTTCAAGATCCGGCACTTTTCATCTCAGGTCGCTGTGATCAAATTCACCCTGACTCTGGATTACCTTCTCCTGGCAAATCAGTCCAGTCCAGAAGCAGGGGGAAAGGTGAGGGGATCAGACATAATTGGTACCCTTGTTGAATGAATTGCTCAGATATCACAATCTGAATGAAATTGTAATCCCTTCTCACTTTTACCAGCCAGGTACAGCAGGTCAGAGTTTGGTAGGTCAGGGAAAAGGAGCTTGAATTACCCACCCTGGATCAGGCAGGGAGGGCTGGCAGGCAGTGAACTTCATATGCACTAAGCTTAATTGCAAATAAAGGCTGTGGCACAAACAAAGCTCAGGAAGTTAAAAGATTAATGCTGTTAGAGTATTTTTATGTTCTGCAAGCCTGTTTCCACAATACCAGAAATTGTTCATTTTTCTAATGAGGGGCCCAGAAATGGAAACACATATTGGCACTTGCTATTAATAGGCTCACGTAATTGCTTCTGGAGTGTTTTGTTGTCTGCTGGTTTTTTATAATCATTAAACAGAGTATTTTTGTTAAGATTCTCAAAACCTTGCAACACAAGGAATATTTTGTTTCCTTGAGAGGGCTTTTCTTCAATGAAGAAGAAAAGACCCTGCAGAGTATGTAGTACTCTTGGTTGTCTTGAAGACACTTCTGACAGTATGTGGATATTGCTACTTGCTGATCTCCCAAAATTTTGCTTACTTTGTGCTCCTGCTTCTCTCTTAGAAGGGGCAAACAAGCAACAAACCCTGGCAGAGAGGTGTGGGGGGTTCAGTGACAGCTGTGGCTGTGATTGAGGACAGGGTGAGGACTGTGCTGAGCAGTGGGAGCTCAGAGGAAAGGAGGAAGAGCTGCCTGGTATTGATCACTGGCATCGTTTTTTTGAGATAAAATGAAGGGGGAAATGAGGAACGTGGAATAGGAAGAGGGGGAAGATCTGTCAAGGTGGTCTACGGGAAGAGCATTGGAGGTGCATGGGGAGGCAGAGAAAAATATAAATATGTTTAACAAAAGGAACATCAGAATCAGGCAACACACAAAAAGTCTGCCTTCGAGCATCCTGAATATCTCAGCGTTCAGCTCCTCTCTGCTCATCATTTGCATAACCTGCAGAAAACAGATGCATGCTCAAGATGTCTGGCTGAAAGCAATGACTTCATCCTCAGCCCTGATGGCTCAAGGTCTCTGCACTTCCTGCATTCCTCAGGATGATTTCATAACAGAACAGAGCTTTCAGCGCTCTTTAAACTGAGAACAGTCTGAGTGCTGCTAAGGCATCTACTCAAAGTGAGTCTGATTTTCTTGCCTCCTGTTTGGCATTAATGTGTGCTACTGAGGGGATGCATTAATGAACCTGCCTTTCTCCTGCAATGACAATCCTCCAGGCCCAGGCTCTTCATTAATGAATAATGATGGAACAGAGGAGGCACTTGGGTCATTTTATTCTCTAAGACCAGCGAACAGGCCTGAAGAGAATGCTGCAATGCAGCTACAAGCAAGACTGTACAGATGACAAAGTGCCTTTGAATCATGGGCTGTGTTTCTGGAACATTTTGGGTTTTAGGAACATTGCCAGATTCCCAAGGCATTTTTTCTTAGGCATGGATTTTAGTTTTTTTTAATTGCTATTTCAGAAAGACTTATTCCAATGCCTGCTATTCCACAAACTTGGAAACCTGATCTTCAATAAAAATAGAAAGTGCCTGATCCTGCTGTGTTCAGCAGCCATTGAAGAGGACTTGGGGAGACTTCTGTTTCATAATATTTGTACAGCAGTTTGCTCGTAGTGATTTGCATAAGATTTTGGACTGTGAATTTGGACTGACTTTCCCCAAAACATTTTGTGAGAGGCAGGAATCACACAAGAAAAATAACCTGACAAGTCAAGGAATAGAAAAAAGTAAAGCCTATTTTCCTAATGAAAATCAAAATAGAATTTCCAATTAAAGTTACTGATGAGACAAATGAACAATTTTATGTTAAGTTAGGAAAATGTTTTAAGTGCTCCTTTCCTTGGGGTAAGCATAACTGGGATAACTTCATTTTTCCATCTCCTTTGGTGTAAAGAATGTAATTAATTCCTTAAGTGGTTGTTATCTAAATCTCTGCCTCTGTGTTACATGATAAAAGTACTTAAGTACTTAAAATTCTGCTCCCTTTTCGTATAATAAGAATGTTGGGTTTAGCTGCTTTTTTTAAAATCACTTTTTACTTCTTGGCCTTTTTGTTTCTCTTTACTTGCAAGGATTTGTTTTTAATTTACCAACATAAATTATTGTGTTCTCTCGTGGCACCATGTGTGGCTCAGCTCCCAGTTCCCATCCTGTGGGGTCAGCAGGAGCCCTGGCTGCAGCAGCAGCCTGGAGATGCTCAGGTGACACTGGGCTCAGGCATACTCAGTCTAAAGATTAATCTATTCTCAGCTCTGGATTTTTCAGGAATATCTCTTCCCTAATAACCACCATGGATTCACTCTTGGTGTGGATGTTCTCAGTCTGCATTCACAGGCCTCTTCCCAGGATGAAGCAAAGCCATGGATTCATGGGTGGGAGTCACAGGAAGTGGTTGGCACAACACAGAGGGAAGTGCTGAGCAAGGAAAAGGCTTCAAGCCATGAACTGATGAAATGACTTCTCATTGGAGACCTCCTTTGAACTAAAACCCTAAATTTCTCCATGTATAATGAAGGTTAATTAATAACTGTTGTGGTTATTTGGGGGCATGAAGATAATGTAATTTTTTTTTACTCAGTGAAGCTGGCCTAGGATGTCTGTTCATTGGAATTTGGTGCTTCTTTTATGCTCCAATACAATATTTTGGTTTCTGCTGATGTGTCTAACACAAATTCATAAGCGTTTGTAATGTGAGCACCATTCTGCCAGGGCTTTGATCAGAACTGCATCATCAGATCCTCAATGTGCACTGGCCAAAGGACACACAAAGTTTTCAACTTCTCAAACTGCAGAGTACAACATTCAAATGAGGGAAAAAGTAATTCCTGATGTAAAGAATACATAGATATTGTGACCAAATAGGTGCAGAGATTTGAACAGATACTCTTTCCCACTTTGGTCACCTTGAATGGAACTCCATTGTAGCTGAGTGGTTCTCGGGGGCTTTTTGGATTGCTGGAACTCCACCTTTTGTATACCCAAAATGCTTCCCACTTTTGCTTTTGTCGCAACTGAGAACTTGGGAGAACTTGAAGTGGGTGCAGTTTGGTGGCCATAAAAAAATCCATGGAGCCCTTGGCTGCTTCTGGCTCACAGCTGCTACAGCTGGGGACTGGGAACACCTTCCTGGAGGCTCTGACTTCATAATTTAATTTAATTTTTGGTTTGCACTTGGAAACAACCTAGAGAAGTTCAGTAGTGATGAGTGCATTCAGAATCTGTTAGTTGCGCAGAGGGCTAATCAAGGTGATTGACAATTTGTGCTTCATGGAAGAGGGAGTCTATTCTTTTGGGCTTTTTCTGTGCTAAGTTAGGAGATGTCTGTGGGTGTTGTGCTCCTGCTGGAGTTCTGCTGCATGGGGGTATAGGAATAAAATAATGCTCTAGACCACAGTGCAGCTTGGCATTGCTTTGGTCACAGCTTAGGTTTTCTCAGTGCTCAAAAAGAAAGCAGGAATCGAGAAAATATGGTCACTTTTCATGGTATTTTTATTATCTTTGTATAAGGCTGAGAATTCTTTGGAATAATAATATTATGTTGGTTCCAGTGGTGCCATCATCTCAACTCAAACACTGCTGCTGCTGGGGAGTCCCCTGCCCTGCTGCTCTGGGACACCTGGACACCTTTCGTGGGCTGAATTCGATAATTCTCATAAGACTGGAAAGTCCTGAGACTTTCCTTGTGTCTGTTCCCCATTTAATGCAGAAAATGGGGCAATAGGAGCTTGTTTGACTTGCTGAATGACCAGTGACTCCCAGCTTTGAGTGTGCATCCCAGTCCAGTTTGGGGATGGTCACTGGGCAGTGCTCATGTTGGCATCTTTGGATGGAATTTTATAGCCTCTTTCACTTCTCTTCTAAGTCTGTATTTAAGTCTACAGGAAGGGCAGACAATGATCCAAGGGATGGACAAATACTTACGAATTTGTTTTAGACACATCAGAAGAAATCAAAATATTGTATCATAAAAGAAGCACCAAGTTCTCATTAAAAACCATCCCAGGGCAGTTTCACTGAGTGAATAAAAATTAGATTATCTTCATGCCCCCCAAATAACCACAACAGTTATTAATTAACCTTCATTATACATGGGGAAATTTAGGGTTTTAGTTCAAAGGAGGTCTCCAATGAGAAGTCATTTCATCAGTTCATGGCTTGAAGCCTTTTCCTTGCTCAGCACTTCCCTCTGTGTTGTGCCAACCACTTCCTGTGACTCCCACCCATGAATCCATGGCTTTGCTTCATCCTGGGAAGAGGCCTGTGAATGCAGACTGAGAACATCCACACCGAGAGTGAATCCATGGTGGTTATTAGGGAAGAGATATTCCTGAAAAATCCAGAGCTGGGAATAAGTGAATCTTTAGACTGAGTATGCCTGAGCCCAGTGTCACCTGAGCATCTCCAGGCTGCTGCTGCAGCCAGGGGCTCCTGCTGACCCCACAGGTCTGGCAGGATGGGAATTGGGAGCTGAGCCACACATGGTGCTACGAGAGAGCAGGGTGAATGGGAAATGCTGAGTGCAGTGTCACACAGGTGGCACTGGCTGAGCTGCTTGGGGTGCCAATGCTCTCATGACTGTGCTGCTCCTGGGCTGTGGGATTGAATCCTTTGGGTGCTCCAACAGGCTGGGCAGTGTGGCTTTAGGGACATCAGTGTCACTGCAGGAGCGAGAACGGCGCTGAACGCTGCTGATCCATCATGATCGCAGCCCTGTGTTTGCACTGTGTTTGTGTCTCCCCTCCCCTGATCCCCAGCAGGGCACCATCAGCCCTGCCGAGCCGCAGCGAGGCCAGCACGGTGTGGTGACACAGTGACACTGCTCACAGGAGCACTGCGTGGCACTGACAGAGACATCAGAGCTGCCAAGGAGCAGCTCTTGGAGCTAACACCTCAGGAAAAGGCAGTTTGGTGCTGCCTGGTTTGTTTGTTGTTTTTTTTTGCGAGGTTGGGAAAGTATCATGCCAAGGAAGCAGCCTGGGCAAAGTGGGTTTTGGCATTTCATTTTAACTTCCCTATAGACATGGCAAAGATGAGTCCCATCAGAATATAAATTTATTCTTCTGTTATGTGTTTTTATGTTAAAGATTAAAGCACCCAGTGAGGAATGAACTCCTTAACCTCCACATGCCTGGCCTTATCAGAAACCCCCTTTTCCATGCTGTTGGTGTTGTCAGAGCATCTGTTGTTATGCTGTGTTACTTTTAACATTTCCAATAGGCTTCATCAAATAAATATGAGCTCCAGACCCTTGGAACTGCTGATGCTACAGAAACTGTGGTGATTGCAGTGACAAATAATAATAGGAAAGATCCTTCACTGAAGAGGAGAGATTCTTTCCCTCCCTGAAAAAGAGGCTTTCAGGATATTCCATGAAAGCATTGTGCTGGATTTAAAAGTCGGTTTAATGTGTCTTGCATGTCTCCCTCACTCAGGCCATGCTTTCCCAGGTTCATGTCCTTTACTCCTTTATTCCATTGTTTTCTTGGACTGCCATGAGTGTCATCCTGAGCGGACACAAAAAGTCATGAGAAGTCCTTACCAGCTTTAGGCCACATCCCCTGGAAGCACCTTGTGGTGTGAGAGGGCAGCTGAGGCTCTCCATGTCCCTTCAGCTGTGCTGAATTGGTCCTATGGCCACAGCTCCTGGGACATTGCACTGACACCAACAACCTTTGGGCACAATGTTGTGCTTGCAGAACTCTGGGTGATATGAAGTCACCCCAAAAACTGTGACAAGATGGGGAAAATGGAAAGTGAAGGATTTTGTCAGCTGTGCAGAGCTGTTTGGTTGTTGTGGGTTCCTTTGTGTGGGGTCACCCAGCAGCAACAGCAGCAGTCCCCAGGCTGTGTCCTGCTCGCCCAGGGGACATGTGGCTCCATCCTTGTCCTCTCTCTCCTGCAAGGACAGGATCGTGCCCAGCCCCTGTTCCATTCCCTGCTCACCCACGGGACATGTGGCTCCATCCTGTTCCTCTCTCTCCTGCAAGGACAGGATCATGCCCAACCCCTGTGACATTCCATCCTCACCTACCTCCCCACGGGGCTGTGGGTGGGCTGGTGGCACTGTCACCTGTTGGCTGCACCTCTGCAGGCTCAGAGGAGCCCTGGCACACAGGGAACTGCCAGCTGGCACTTGTGCCACACAGCCAGAGCTTCCTGCAGGCCCTGGCTGATGGAAGTGCTTCCCCTGGGACACTTGCACTCCCCAGGCTGTGCTGGATCCACGCAGGCAGACATAGGCTGCCCCTGCCAGCAGCACTGCTCAGCTCGTGCTGTGGGCACAGGGATTCACTGATGGATTGCAGGGCCTTTTTCCCTGTGGTTGCCACTGGCAATTTGTGTGAAGGGGTCAATTTTTTGTAGGGTCCAGCAAGAACAGTGCTAAGTGGTTATAAAGATGTGTTAATTGAGGAAGGCTTTCCACTCTGACATTATTATGTATTTATTCCTTGATCTTTTTCTTGACAAACGCCTTGGATCTCCTCTGTTAAAGCTCCATGGTTGCCCCTTGCCATGACCTGATTCACGTGTCAGCGCTTTTAGAACCCCGCAGAACAACCCCTTACGTGTGTCTTGACTGTCTGTTAAGATGTGGCCAGGGATGCTTTGGTTTCATTTAAATATTCAGGGCAAGAAAAGCTTTCACGTTATCTGGAACAATCATAATATTGTAACACAGCACTGTAACCCCAAGTTTTGGATACAATTTCCTTCATACTCTCAAGCAATGCCATTGAAATGATCCCATGGTACATCAATCTGTGCTTCAGTAGGAAATCAGAGTTTTTGGGGAAGAGAAAATGTGCAGAGGGCATTTGTATGGTCCACTCTAAATCCTAATGTTGCCTTCTGGGGGAAGGAAATCCTGGCTTGGTTTAATTAAAAAAAAAAAGAGGTTTGAAAAAACTAGATTATGAGTATTTATTCCAGATTATTAATATTGATTGCAATCATTACCCTGACTCTAATGGCTTTTTTGTTCTTGATATGACATCATGATACAAAAAAAGAGAAACATTTCCAGGAGCCTGGGGTACCCAAGGTGAGGTGTGCGTGGATGGTTTCATGATTATCAAATGGAGGAAGAGCTGAAGCAATGATTTCTGGAGGGATAATTCTCTTCCCTCTCAGCAGCCACACTCCCACTGACAGCAGAATATTTGTAAAAAAGAAATCCTGATTCCTCTTCCTTCATCCCGGACCTTCAGCTCTCACCAAATGCTTTATCAGCCTTTGCAGAAAGCTTTTTGCTCTCTGGTTAGGCAGGAAAAATATTAGTCATCTGCACAGTGCATGTCTTGCCTTTAATATTTGATGTCTCATCTGTTGCCCCAGTCCTGGCTCATGTTTCTGTGCTGCACATAAGTCCAGTCACTAGATTATTATGAAATCATGGCATGTCTTTCACATGAGTGGCTTTTTTGGGGCTGTTTTCAGCCACTATCGAGAACCATTTCTGGTGCTGCCGTTATTACTCATCTTATGTAAACTGTTTGTTCCTGCTGAGTGGCTTCATTTCAGGGCAATTTTACTTGAAAAAGAAATTAGCAGATGATGGAAGAAATAAAAGCCCAAATGGCTGGATGGGGAAGGGAGTTAAAGATGTCATGGAGCATTCAGTGCTTCTGGGCAGTAACAAAGCCTGCCTGCTGTCCTGCAGCTGAATGCAAATCAGCAATCTCAGAGGATGTGGATTCACTCCCCTGAGCTCCACTGACCTGTCTGGGCCAGGAACCTCAGCCTTTCCCTGCCTCAGAAAAGTGACATAAACTTCCTAGAATTTCTACAGATTGAGAGATGGGAATTCATGGCAGAAGTGCAAATACCTGTTGCTGACATTTACATCAGACAGTCTGTATGAACAATTGTTAAGCTCTTCAGTTCCTTTACATTTTAAATAGTAATGGAATTGGAGATTTATTTACATACTTTGTGTGACTGAAATGATTACTTTGGTTGCAAGCTGTCAGAGGGAAGTTTTCTAGGAGGGTTTTTATAGGGTTTGGTTGTTGGATTTGGGATGCTGAGGGGTGGTGTCTGCCTTGGGGGTGGCAGAGCTCCGAGGGCAGGACAGGATGGCTGAGCCACTTGCTGCTGTCAGAGGTGAAGAGGGAGGATGATTAACGAGGAAATAGAGAGGGAGGTAATATATTTGCTGTTTCTATGCCCTCTGTTCTGTATGGTGGCTGTTTGGATCTGGCTGTAAAGGGTTTGACTCCAGGGGATTTCGAGTCCTGCAAGGGTCTGCTCACAGAAATAGTCACACAAAGCTTACAGGACAAGACCTCAGGTTAATTGTAATGCCAAAGGCTTTTAATTTTTGGATGTATTTCCTAACATTTATTTGAAAAAAATGTGCAAGTGATATTAATGAAAACGGGTAATGAGATTCATGACACTTAGAGACAGCTTTGTAGCGCCAAGATTAGAAGGAAATTATTATTTGTTGAGGATCATTCACTGGTGAAATTCCAATTCACCTTGCTGGAATTAGAAGATGCTCTCATTAAATACTTTCTCATTGATGGACAGCATTCTCTCAACTGACTTCATTTTAGTATGAGCTGAAGGAGTTTCAATGCACTGCATGGAAAAATCTTTTCCAGGCAACACACGTGGTAAAAGTGGGAGGTCAGAGAGGTATCTATTTCAGGGGTGTATATTGTCACTTTGTGTTTCCATTTTTGGGGTGTGTTTTATTTGGAAAACAATCGTCTTGTGCCAGTTTAATGCAACCTGTGGCACACCTGGTGTTTGTCTTCCTTAGATAAAATCTGTAAAGAATTCTTGACTGAAGGAAGCCTGATATTGGGTTGTATCACAGTGATGACGTCATTATACGTTAGGGATAAATCAGGCTTTCCCTAGCATGTGACCCAAAGCAGAACAGGGATCACAGTTTACTGGGAGTGTCTCCTTGCCTTCCCCAGCTCCTCAGGTAGGGACAGTTTTCTTAGGCAGACCTCAGCAACTGAATCTGTTGGGTACAAGCTCTTCATTTGAATTGAAAATGTGACATTTCCAGCTCTTCCAGGCACTGGAACAGAGATGATGCTTCATAGGTTGCAACTGAAGGAGTGGAAGGAAAAAAGCCAAGCTATTTCTTGCTTGTTGGAGAGGGCAAAGCAGAGAAAAACTCTGCTTCCAAAGCCAGAGAGTCAAATCCCACTGAAAATACTGAATGAGACTTGGATAGTCCATGTTACCCCAGCAGTAACTGGGCTGAGATTTTTAATTCATGGTTATCAGGAAGATGTGTGAGCTGGCAAGAGCTCCATGACCCTGTGGGCCTGGGGCTGGGTTTCCTGAATTGTTATGGAGCTGCAGGGATGGCAGGGAGCTCGATGGGAAACTAATGGAATTGGAGATACCTGGCAAAGAAAATAAAATCATTGTCCAGGTGATTCTTTGGGGTGTTGTGTTTCTCAATTCCTGTGATGGTGGGAGAGATCATCATGGGAGCAGAATGTCTGAGGCAGGGAGATTTGCTCCAGAGGTAAAACCCAGGTCTGGGTTCTCCTAGGGTGAACTCAGCTGTGCCATATTTAATTTTTAGAGATCACTAACCAAAATAGTTGCCTTTCCTCTCTTCCTTCATTTCCATAGCACTTCAGCATCCCTGGGAAGCCTTTCCTTTCTGTGCTGAGCAAATCTCACCTTTGATTTTTCAAATACATAATTTACATTTGATATTTGAAATGTTGATTTCCTTTTATTCTGATGCATCAGGAAAATCACAGAAGAAATGTAATAAGCAATGAATGGTTTATTTGCTCAATTAATGCAAATGTAAACTCTTCATTCTTCAGCTCCTAATTTAAACCAATTTGAAACATTCTCCTAAAAGTTTTATGGTGGTTTTTTCCCCATTTTCGTGTTGGTAGTGATGTGCATTTGCTATTTTTGCAGCATCAGAATCATTCTCTGTTTGTCATGCTCCATTTGGTTGCAGTGGAGATGACTGTCAGAGAAATACAATTTTCCAGGCATTAATTGAAACGATGGCTTCATATTCAGGGTGCAGTAACTGGCAGATGTAGATAAGGAACAGAGAAAATTAATTAAGTGGCATTTCTCCAGTTTTGTGTTCTTTTTCTCTCTCCAAAAAAGCAACAATGCCAGATTAAATCATAAGTGAACCTAATATACTGCACAACATTGTAGAAAATGTCTGTTGTGCAATCACTTTCATTCTCCCACAAATTTAAAACAAATTTGGGGGAAAATTTTTGTAAAATGAAACCTTAAAAAATTACTCAAGTGCTGGAAGCATCAATAAATTTTCACAGTATTTCCTGAACCTGTGTGCAATATTTGTATATCAATTTAACCCAAATCTGCACATCTGTTCTAAACACTTGGGTCAAGCAAAATTGTATTGCGCAGCTTTGACCTAGAAAGCACTTTAAATAAAATATTCATGCTTGTGTGGAGAGATGAACCTAAACCCAGCCAGGTTGTGACTTTTATTATCCCACAGAGCAGAAGATGGGAGGCTGCTGCTTGTGCTGGGACTAGCTGAAATCTGAGGTTGTGCAGAGATTCTATTTCCATTCATGTTTTTTAGCCCCCATTGGTTCTTCTCCACTCCCTCGGATGTTTTATATCCTCACACAGAAATGATATTTTAAATTGCTTTCATTTCTTTCATTTCCTTTCTCTTTCTCTCCCTCCATTTAAGAGTTTGTTCATTCCTGGCATTCAGTGGGAGTTAAACCAGCCCCAAAATTTCGCTGAACAGGATTCTGAGTGATGGCCAGGTCATAGGAGAAGGGAAACCTTTTGATTTGAGCTGAACAGCAAATGTAATTTTCCAGGACTTCTAAATTATTTACAAGGAAATAAATTACATTATTAAAGATGAGTATACTTTGTTTTTTAGGTGAGACTGACTGGGTGCGTAATTTCACCAAGACCTGCAGAAAAGAATAAAATCACATCCATAATTTACCCTTGTTTGTGGTGCGTAAAATACCCATGGTGGGTGAAATACCCCTGTTTGTGGTGGGTTTGTGTGTGGAAAACAATATTAACAAAAGTGAAAGAGTCTGAATGACAGATGTCTGAATTCCATCATTATGTGGACTACAGTCTGGAAAATAAGGATGGTCATGGATGCTTTGGACAGTATAGTCCTCAGCCTTCTGGTGTCTAAATGGACAGTTTTGATCTTCTAGACAAGCAGCTCTTTGAGTCCCAGTCTCTCTTTTGCTCTGGAGGCTCCTCAGGGTGCTGCAGGTGTATTTCACACACCCCATAGACAGGACAGCAGCTGTATTTGTGTGCCCTGCTGGCAGGGAGGTGCAGGGCAGCATTCCAAACTCAGCAATTCTCCATGTCTCAGGGAATGGGAACGATGGGGATTATTGGCAATTCCTGCAGCTTTTCCCCGTGCTGTCCCAGCCCTCCCTGCCCTGCTGCTGAGCTCCAGTCACGAGCTGAGCTGCTGGAGATGGCTCACCATGGAGCACATATGTTCTGGGCTGGAAAACAGGCATTTTCCAGGCATAGCTTCCTTCCATTCTTGGAGTTTTTCCTTCCAGTCGTTGCTTGAAGATGCATCAGATACAAATGTCTGCCCCAAATCCTTGTCAGTGGTGCCCATGGGATTTCCTCTTTGTGTGTGGAGTTGAGTAGGTTGAGTTTGGGGGTGTGATTCAAACTGTGGGTGCCTTTTGGACAATTTCCGTGAGGAGGAGCTGGGAAAGGAGCTCAGCCTGGAGCAAAGGGGATCAGGGGGACCTTGTGGCTCTGCACAGCTGCTGACAGGAGGGGACAGCCGGGGGGTCAGGCTGTGCTCCAGGGAACAGGGACAGCAGGAGAGGGAACAGCCTCAGGCTGGGCCAGGGGAGGTTTAGGTTGAATGTTAGGAAAGCTGTCTCCATGGAAGGTTGTGAAGCACTGGAAGAGGCTGCCCAGGGCAGTGGTGGAGTCCCCATCCCTGGCAGCACTCACAAACAGGCAGATGTGGCGTTTGGGGACAGGGTGGACCTGGCAGGGTTGGGTTCATAGCTGGGCTCAGTGATCTTAGAGGTCTTTCCCAACCCTACTGATACTGTGATTCTCTGATTTTGAGTGAAAATCCTTTCTTTGGCAGCTCTCCAGCGCTGCTCCCACTGGTTTGGCTCGTGCTGGAGGCTGGTCCCTGTGTCAGTGCCACCAGCAGGGAGTGGCTGCCTGCCCTCTCACCTTCTGTGCCCAAACTTGTGTGACCTCTGTGGGGTCACCAAAAGGCAGCTCCCAATGGCTGCCATTCCTAGCGCAGAGGGGAAGGGCTTTTCCCTGCCTTGGGAGCTGCCTAGGAGCTCTGAGAGGAGCTGAACTCTGGAGGATGAGGCAGACCCTGCAGGCTGGAGCCCGTCTGTCCCAGTGTCACCCGGCGCGGGGCCAGGCAGATGGATGGGGTGAGGTAACGACAACCGCAGCGCGCCTCGAGCTGGGAGAGACTCGTGTTTCTCAGCAGCCCAGGGCAATGAAACTTTGATGAGCTCCCTAGAGGCAGCAGCACCCCGGGCTGTAAGGAGACACTGCAGGGAAAGGAGAGTCAGCTGCACAGCCAGGAGAGCATCGCTTTCGTCCTGAGGAAATGGAGGAACCCCGGCAGGGACTGAGGGGCCACGGAGCTGCTGGGGGAGCCAGGCACCGAGTGGGGAGTCCTGAGCACCGGGAGCCTGCCTGGCTTGTGCTGGCAGCTTGAGGGGTGTTTGCAGGGCTGCCCATTCCAGGGGTACCTCACATGCTTTGGGGGAGGCAGGATTCACCTGAGCTGCCTGAGCCCAGGAACCCTCACGGTGAGGGGTTGATGGTTTCCTCCCTTGCAGCCACCTTGGTGCTCCTGCCTTGGTGTTTTCCTGCTGTCACATAGGAGAAACAGCTATAAATAGCCATACATAACCATAAATAATCATAAATAACTTGATGTTGCTGGTCACATTCAAAACCTACAGTTTTGTCAATGTTCCAGCTGGTCTGGTCTCTCCTCCAAATAAGACAAGAGGAAACAACCTCCAGTCGCACCAAAGGAGGTTTGAATTAAATATTAGGGAAGATTTCTCCATGGGAAGGGTTGAGCAGCATTGGAAGAGGTTCTGCAGGGAAGTGGTGGAGTCACCACCCCAGAGGGATTTAAAGGATGTGTGGAGTTGGCACTTGGGGACACAGATGGGTTGGTGGTGGCCTTGAAGGTGCTGTGGGAATTGCTGGGCTTGATGATCCTAAAGATCCTTTCCAATCTAACCAATTCTGTGACAACAGGTATTGTTTGGCAGATATATGTAACACCTACTGCAGTTTGTGTGCTGCTCAGAGGGATATTTGGGCTCAGCTATTTTACCCTGACACTTGTAAATATTTTATTTTTTTGTTTGTTTTGTTTGTTTGTTTGCTTGTGGTTGTTTTGTTTGTTTTCCTGGAAAGGCACTAGACTTGCATACTTTTAATATAATTAAAAAGGAGGGAAAAAAGCACCCAAGTGGGTTGTTCAGCACAACCACACATTGTTATCCTGTGTCCTTCACTTGAAATGTTCTTAAGCTGAAGCATCACGTAAAACACATGGAATCATATTGGTTCCTTTTGCCTGTCTGTGCATGTTGAACTTGTCACTTTGCCTTTTCCCGTGACAAAAACATGCTGCAGCTCATTCCAGACACGTGCTGAAGTCCATTTGCAGCCAGAGGTTGCTTTGAAGCAGCACAAGAGAGGCTTTATTGATTTGTCCTTTGCGTTCAGAACAAAGATTTGTGTGATCTGCTACAGGTATTACCAAAAGCTTCCATCAGCTATTCCAGCTTCATCCCAAATAACATTTCTTTGTGCTTTAGGATCTATTTTCAGAAGTCGCTGCTTATATATACGTATGTATATACATAGGTGTTATTAAAGTAAACCTCTGAATTCAAAGACATTTTTATGATTAAACCTGGCAGGAATTAGTACCAAATGGAGCTCATGAGAATTCTGTTCAGGATATCAGGACAAATCCTCTTACAAAAGCACAATTTAAGTGCAATATTTACCTGTTTGTTAATATGTCATAGGTGCTACAGCTTGGAATTTTTCTTGGAGAAGTAATTTATAGGAATGCATTTTCTATTTCACTGCAATTTGACTTGATTTTCTTTTCTTTCCTTTCCTTTACAGGATTAGCCGGCACTGCTGCAGACCTAGAAAAAAGAAAGCTTATTTTTGGAAAAAATTTTATACCTCCAAAGAAGCCAAAAACATTCATACAGCTAGTTTGGGAAGCGTTGCAGGACGTGACTCTTATAATCTTGGAAATTGCAGCCATCATATCTTTGGGGCTTTCGTTTTATCAGCCACCTGGAGAAGGGAATGAAGGTAAAGACTTTTCCTGGGAGTTATCTAAGTTTAAGCAAAGCGTGTCCTATATCTGAAATCAATTCCATCACCACCCCCCAGAAGGTCACTAACAGGAAATTTCCATGGGCTTTGTTCCTGATCCCATTTCATCTGCTACTGACATATTTTTCTCTTCATCCTGATATTTCTTTATGCAAATGCTGAACCTCATGACGTGAGCTAAAGAGAAATCATAATCCTGTAAAACTGGAGAGCTTTTGATAGAGTTTTCACCTTTGAGCTCGTTTTTGGTGTGCGTTTGATTCACCTTTTGTGGTTGTTTCTCACGTATTATAGATGAGAAATATGTAATTGCTTATGTAACTGCTGGATCCCATCGCAGGAACATGAACAAGTCTCCAGTTTACAGCAGCTGAAGGCTTGAACCCAGTGAGATTCACACATTTTAGTATTTTTGGTGGTGCAGCTCAGGCTCGTGAGCCTGGCTCCAAAGGGAGTATTGGAGGCAAAGTCCTGCTCCTGATAAATATTCCCAAATTCTGCAGAGTCCTTCTGGCTGCAGGAAGTTTAACACCCTGCCTGCCCCCCTCCTTTTTCCCCCTTTCCCCCCTCTTTGGAAAGCACTCTTGAATTCACATGCTTAAAATATTTGTTCCTCTCCATAAATGCAAGATTTCCATTTCTGGCAGCTGATCCAGATTTTTTCTCCCCCCCTCCTCCTGCTCTCTCCCAGACTTCTAAAGCTGGATCAAACATGCTGTGTGAAATGACGTGAGCAGCTTGGCAAATGTAGGAAGAATGTCTTCCTCTAAATATAGCCCTGAAATGCTTTTTACATTTGCTGCAGTTTCCTTTGGCTGCTTTCCTTGCAGCCCCTTCCTCCTTCCCTTGCCATTCAGCAGCACAATCAGCACGTAGCCTTGCCCAGCTCCTGGGATTCTTTGATCCTTTAGAAATAATTGGGAATCTTTCATTGCTTTCTCGCTGAATTTTGAATACGTGGCTATTGGTTCAGCAGGTGCTCAATTTAGGCATGGAAAGATAAAGGAATCGGTTTTTTAATGAAGAAAATGTTATTTATTAAATGTTATTTTCTCATAGAATTGGTGGGATACATCGGGGACAGGCTAAACCATGAGAGATGCTTTACAAAATTAGAATTTAGCTTAGACTAAATGTGCAGAATGACCTCTTTTATTTTATTTAGTGGGAAGGGAATTTGGAAAGTGTCATTTATCCAGGTTTTAGGAGGAGGGGAGAGGTGTCGTCAGGCAGCGGTGGTTTGTTTCTTTCTTTTTTAAGTTGTTATTGTTATTATTTTGATCCTGCATTTAAAATGTTTCTTTTCCCATGGGAAGATATGACCCAGCTGAGATTTTTGAGGGAGTCTGAAAAGCTCAGCCGCACAGCCTGGGAAAATGTGTTTGTGTTTTCCCACAGCACAGCATTTTATTCAATAGTTGCCATTTCTCCCATTTTTAGAATTGTTTCCTGGAAGGTTTTGCTCTCATTTACACAAGGAGAAGAAATCAAATTAGTGAATGTCTTGTAATCCAATTTTTTGAACACATTGTAAAGGTCTTCCACAATTTTTTTGATGTCTTTCGTTGAGCAGTTGTATAAATAATTCCTTTTAATTTTAAAATTAGTATATCATAAATTGCCAAGGATACCTTTAATTTACTGGTAGAATTGCTTTTTAAAGAAACACTAGAAAACTGACATGTTAAATTTGCTTTTTCTTTGGTGAATTAGGGAGCAATCCCACTTGAAATCAATTTTAATGGGTTTGCCTTCAGTACTTCCCCTTTCTGACTCTCCCCAGAATGAAAATTATTCATTGAAATGTGCGCTAATTTGCAAAATTTATGTTGTTTTGTTCCTTGAAGACAACACATTTCCTTCTGAAAGCACAGCCAGGTGTTGTAAAGGGGAGCTGGCACACCTTGTTGTCTGTTCTTGATCTTGCCCAACTCCTCCACACCAACTTTAAAAGATCCTCTGGCAGTTTCTGGGTGAATTTCATGGCTGTGCTGTGCAGCCCCTGGGTGATGCTCCTGGATCTCTCTGGGAAGAGCTCTGCTGGGCTATGGATTCACTGGATCATGGGCAGCTTTCCTGGGAACAATTTCCCTCTTTCCATGCATTCCTGACTTTATTTTTTCTTTCCTCTTCCTGAATGTTGTTGGTGTTTCGTTTTGTTGGTTGAACATGGAATAGAAAGCTCAGGACAGGCAAGTCTTTCCAGAGCGCAACAAAAAGTCTTTTTTTGTTCACAGGGCACCATTTTTGGTTGTTTTATGGCACATAAGGTGCCTCCTCTTTTCAGTTCTAGTTTTCTTTTGTTTTTCCAGATGAAATGCATTTTCATTTTGAAAATGAGTTAACAGGGCTGTTCTTTCCACACTGATTTGTTCAATCATCATTGCCAATATTCTGAATTCATCAATTTCTTGCTTAGGAGGAACTTGAAAAGTTGTCACCACCTCAAAGTGACAGTTTTGCTTTGGAGGATTGAGGGATAAGAACATGGAAACAAGAGACTTTGAGACACAATGTCAGGGAAACACCACCTGGTGTATCCAACTGAGCATTTATCTCCCTTTATCCAATATGTTTATACCTGCCTTTCACATCTTCTAAGATTTTATCTGCCAATGACATTACTAGTTAATATCATTAGTTGAAATCATAATTATTTTTAAAAATTAGTATAACTCTTTTTTTGTCTTGACTCTCGAAACCCACTTGTTAATTTTGGTACTGCAACAGAGTTAGCATTTCACAGTTTTCTGCATTTTAAGTGGAAAATATATTTCTCCTGAGGCTTGTGAAGGAGAAATGCAGGATAAAATCCACACATCCAGTAAACATTGGAGTGCATTAACTACTTCAGGAGCCTTGTGTAGGGCTTGGCCTCATGGGTGTGTGTGAGAGTTTCTGTTCTACTCCAGTTCTTCATTCAAGAGCTGGGTGAGTCTTGGAGAACATGGTTTGGTTTCCTGGTGCAGTCAGGGGATCTGATCTAGAGGAATCCCTGGATAAAAATGCAGTTGTATTGCTTCTCCAGAAGCCTCTCCAGTTCTTTCATTTTCACATTCCGTAGCACGAAAGGAAGCTTCAGGAATGTTGTTCTCTGGAGTTGTTTGGATGATCCCCTTGCATTCCCTTTCCATCTGACAGGCCATTAGGAGCAGTTGAGAGCTTGTGCATAAATTATTGCCAGCCCCGTGGCGATCACTGCTCTCATTACCGAGCCACACGCAATCAGCTAGCCACCCTTGCAAAAAAAATGCAAAACTGCTGCTGTGGTTTAGCAAAAGCATCTTGGGAGAGAATTCCCAGTGCAGGTGTAGCCCCTGCTGCAGTGAGGATCACACAGGGGTGTGGCTGGGGCAAGGTGAAAATATTCTGTTCCTCAGATAAAACCCTTCTGTGTCCTGTGTTTTATTTTATATATATATATATATAATATAAGCATTAGAGGCTGTTCCCTGGCCATGCAGGTCTATGGTATCTCAGAGAACATAATGAACGAGTGAGATCCTGGCTTTATTTTGGTTTTGGGGTTTTTTTTGGTTTTTTTTTTTTGTAATGTAGATTAGAAGTAGTCCAGGTCTGAATTTGAAATGTTTGTATTTGGATATCAGCCTGTGGTGAAAAAATTTTTATGTACAGTTGGTAAAGGAGTGTCCTGTCCTGTTTTTAAAGACAGTATATGAGTAGAAAGAGCAAACGTTGGACTCAAACCATCACATTGCTTGAGGAAATGGAAAATCCTTTGGGAAAGAGTGCTTGGCCTCAGCAATCCAGCAGGGGAATGGGAAAGGGCAGAGCTTCTCCTGGCTATTCTCAAATATCTGTCTCATTGTGGCTGTAGGAATGAGACAGATTCTCCTGCCTGGTTGTTATTTTTGGCGGGTTTTTGTTGTTTTGTTTTGATGTAGTTTGTTTATTCGTGGGTTTTTAGGTTGGTTGGTTTGGTGTTTTCCCCGCTCTTTCCCCTCAGACCCTGCTGGAGCAGTCACTCCTTGCAGCAATGCCCTGATGTCCCTTTGCAGCTCTGTCCCCTTCAGAGCTGTTTTCCCTGCAGCTCAGGGCAGACCAGCAGGATTCTGCTGCATCCCCCATCTGTATCCACGAGAATTGGTCAAAAATGGTCAGAGCCTTCTGCAAACACCTTCAGCAGCAATTTCAGAGCCCTCTGGAGTCCTCCTCGTTTCCATCCTCAGCCCCTGCACCACATGGGGATCTTTTTATCCCTTAGCAAAACTTGCTGATGGCAAACCCTGACAATCCTCTGCTTTTCACAGGAGTCTAACAAACCTTTCAACCGTTCTTCCTTGAATTGTCTTTCCTTCTGCAGGTTGCAAGGGGGGAGGAGGCAGCCTGAGGTGAGATGTTTTACCATCCCAGGGTTTGTGGGAAGCCCCAGGCACGATGTTTGTCTTCCAGGGTACAGCTTTTTGCAGCTGAAAGGTGCAATAAACACGAAAAATCCTTTTGGTCCAGGCAGCGTCTGTTAAAATTCCCGAGGCAAAACTGTGGATTGGAAACAAAGTTAAATGATGAGTTACATTGCTTAATGCTGCAGGAGAGCTTTGGCTGGGTTACCCTTCTACTTTCCATTGCAACAGGAAAAAATAGAGGGACAGGATATTTCCTGTTGGTGGACAGGAAAAAATAGAGGGACAGGATATTGTCCCCTGAAATTTGGGCTCCTCCAGGCAATTGCATGAAGCTCTTGGTGGTGTTTACTCTGCTGCTGCTGCCCAGGGCTGGGGCTGAGGCTCCTGTTGGTCTCTCATGACCTAAAAGAGACTTTCTTCCATGGGATTCACCCCTCAGCTGTGTTCTTATCGTTTTTATCACGTCCATCACTGCTCAGTGGGGACTCAAGCTGGAGATGTAAACCAGAAAGGACATCCAGAAATTGCAGAGAAGGTGATGCTGCCTCATCCCATCTCTGTGCCGAGCCTCCCCGTGGAGGCAGCGCTCCCTGGGCTCAGGGCACAGCTGTTGTGGGAATGGCAAATCCCTGCCCGGATGGGATGGACAGCAGGGCCCAGACAGGCAGGGAAGGCAGGAGCCAACCTGGCAGCAGGGCTGGAGGCACCAGGCTGCAGGAAAAGCCTTCCCTGCAGGAGCCAAGGAAGCCATGGGGCATTTAGATAAAAAAATCTGTAAAAATCAGACAGAGGGAAGAAAAACTCCAAAGCCAAACAACTTCCCCAATTCCTTGTCCACATCTTCTCCATGGGGTTGGAAGGGCTGTGCTGTTCCCATCTTCTCCCAGCTTCCTGCCTGTGGAGTGCAGCTCCAAATGTGTCTTTTGGCATTTCATCCCATTGAGCAAGTCTGTGGAAAGAAGTCGCAGTGGGAAATCTCTGGCCAGCTCTTAGTGCAGGTGAAGGAAGGAAAAAAAAATTATTTGTATTAGAAAGAAAACATTAAAAAAGGCTATATAGATATAAAAGAATATAACGCAGTTGACAACAAACTTTTTTTCCTCAGTTAGGCGTGAAAATGCTGAATGTAACACCAGCTAGCATGAATTTCTGTGCAACTTGTAATGACGTACATTAAATATATATTTATAATATATATATATTCCCACCAATTTGGGTCAATCTAATCCTTCTTGCAAATTCCCTCCCCTGGAATTCCGCTGGAGGAACAGGGTGTGTGCTGGGCTGAGGTACAATGCCCTGTGATAAAGATGTGATATCTGTCCCGATCCCCCAGTGCTCAGTGGGTATTCCTAAAAAAATTAAAACCCACTGGAATAACATGAAATCGAGTCATTACTGCCTCAAAACATTTCCAAATGTTGTTATTGTGGCACTATGTGTTTGTGGTTCCAGCTCCCAGCTTTCCTTAGGTCAGTTTGTGGTTTATTCCTGCTTTTCCCATGATGTCCAGGCTGCTGAACGGAATTTCACCCTGACAACATCCAGCAGGCATTCAAGCTGCTTCCAGGGGAAAATACACAATGCCCCCTCTCTAACAGAGCTCTAATTGTTAACAATTCTGTTATTTCTCCTTTATTTATGTGTGTAAACAGCTGAATCCCCCATCCAGAATTTAGCCTTTACCATTGTCTTGTCTTTTCTTTTCTTTTCTTTTCTTTTCTTTTCTTTTCTTTTCTTTTCTTTTCTTTTCTTTTCTTTTCTTTTCTTTTCTTTTCTTTTCTTTTCTTTTCTTTTCTTTTCTTTTCTTTTCTTTTCTTTTCTTTTCTTTTCTTTTCCTTCCTTATTCCTTCCTTATTCCTTCCTTCCTTCCTTCCTTCCTTCCTTCCTTCCTTTTCTCCTTCCTCCCTTCTTTCGTTCGCCAGGATAATCCCTCCCCTCTATTGCCTGTATTTTCAGATCACCCATTCAAACTGCAGTTTGTTGTTATCTTCGGGCTTTTTCTGCCGTTCTTGTACACAGTTCTCTGCATTTAGAGAAATTTTACCTCCATTTGGGGGTGCAGTGAAGCCTCAGGCTGCCCTGGTGGCTCAGCAGGTCCCAGTTATGTTAAAAGGGACAGTGGAGAGGGGGGATAAAACCCAAACCCAACCATGGCACCATCCCAAGAAATCCTGGCTCCTACCTGTAGGCAGGCTGGAAAAGCCCTTTTCTCTGTTGCCACAATGTCAGGACAGCTTGACCAAAGATTGGATAAAATTCTTCTTTTTTTCCCTTAGTTTTTAAATGGTGATTTTCTTCCCTTCACTTTCTTTGCCAACAATTGTGGCAGAACCGCATTCATTTCAGTAATTTCAGGTAGGTGATATTTGGAATCTCTCACTCCTTCAGTATCCAATTCTCAACAATCTTCTTCCCACTCTCCTAGAAATGTTTTTCTTTTTCACACTTATTTCCCAGCTCAAAAACTTCTTCTATTCCCTTTCCAAGAAGCATCATGTCTCAGGAAATGGGTCTGGTGGTTGGTTTTTTTTGGGGGGGGGTTATTTCTTTTTTTTCCTGGGGATTCTAGAAATCTTACATCTCTGTGATGAAATCATCTCGTTCCGAAATTGTCCAAAGCCAGCAGATGCTGTGTGGGGAAAGCTGGAAATAGAAGGTGGTTTGCTCAGGCACAGATTGGCTCAGGAGTGGCACACAGGTGGCACCGGGGCAGGGAGCAGATCTGGCAGCCACCAGGCATGGCAGGATCAGCCCTGCAGGAGCTCTGCCACCTCATCTGCTCTGGGAAATGGCCCTGGGAGCTGTGAAATCCTCTGGGGAGAGCGTTCAGCTCCTGCCAGGTGTGAGCTCGCCGTGCTGCTGGCTTTGCTCTGCTCTGGTGCCTCTTGGTGTTGTTGGAGGCACAGGAATGAGCAGCGATGCCAGGCAGGCTCAGGGGGCCATAGAAACAAGGAATGCTCCTGTGCCCCCCTGGATTCTACAGCCCAGGGGATTGCAGAGAGGGAAAAGCACTGATTGCTGAGGAACTCGAGCCAGGTTTAATGAAACTGGATGAAAAGTAAGCCAAGATAAATAGCCACATGAATGTCTGGTGCCATCCTCTGAGGAATTCAGTTCATTTACTTCCCAGTGAGGCACAATTGAATATAAACTCAATGTTCTAATGCAGCATTTATCAATTTTTACCTTGTCTTTACCCTGTCAGCCCATCCTACATTTCCCTCAGCATTTTCATTCAGGAGGGCTATTGAATGCCTAATGAAGCACATTCATTTTTTGAATCCTTTGCCAGACTTTTCCATCCTGAGGGCCTTGCAGGACCCATTCAAGATCCCAGGACATTTTCTACAGGAAAATATTGCATGTATCTCCCTGTCTCAAAAATATCTGTCACCCTGACTTTCATTAATATGCATTTAATCAATTTGATTATTGAGTGGAAAACTCAGAAATGTCAGAAATTAGTCAGCTGAACAAAGTTAATTCTCTAGTCTTTTGTGTGAGCTTTACATTTTAATCTTTTTCTTTTCTTTTAAGAGCATTTTACAAGTGATAATGTAGATTGCATTAAAAATACATAAACGTGGGCAGCATAAAAATCTAGTTTGTACGGCCAACAATAATGTCATTTTGCAACCCTTCTAAAATCATAGCAGCACACAGCAATAAACAATTGCGAGCCTTTTGCCAGCCCTCCCAGATATGAAGGATGGGAAACTGATTCCACAACTTTATGTGTGCACTTTAAACAATGTCCCCATCGGTCTCGGAACATTTTTAAATTACTCTCTTTTGGCTATAAATATCCAAAGAACAAACCCAGAGCCCTCATGGTTCTCTAAGTCTGCACAGGGATTGTTACATAACATCCTGCAGGCACTGGGCAATAAGAAATCGATGGGAAATCCCGGATAGCAGAGGATAGAAGAATCACACAGCCTGAAAAGCTGATGTGTCTTAATAGGAATCCTGTATCGTCTTTGCTGCTGAGCAAGTCACACTGATCCAGCTGTCACTGCACCACAGGGTTTTACTGTGCTGCCCAGGGAGGAGCATTCTCAAGAGAAGCTGAGCTATTAGCAATTAGCATCTTTTGGTATCAAATAGATTAATCTCACAAGCACGGATTGTTTTCAGAATTATTCAAACACAACTTTTGAGGAGTGTTGCTGCACACACTCAAACTCTTTTCTCGTTCGTCATAAAAATTAAACCATAAGATTCCCCAAGGATTTTTTTTAAACCAGTCTAAACAGTCTGTCAGCACGAGGGATGAAGCAGTTGGCAGCCTGGAAAACAGGAGAAAAGGAAGTCTCTGCCCTGTTCAAAACAGCTTGTTCTGCCAGAACCCCCATTTAACCTCCTTCCTCCCAGCGCGGGGATGAGGTGAAGCAGCATATGCTGCTAGAGACATTGACCTAAGCTGTTTGGCTGAGGAAACAGTTCCTGTGAGAATTTGCTTTTTGATTCCTGCTGTAAATCCTCCTTCAGTGCAAGGTCTGAACACACAGGAGCAGGGAGCAGGTTGGGGTGTGTGCTGTGTGTCCCAAGTGTCAGACGTGAAGGTGACCCCATTGTCACCAACCCCTGCACAAGGCTGAGGCCATGGTGGGAGGACTGTGTCCCTCTGGGTTGTCATTGCCTGGAGACAACACGGAATTCCTGACACCTTCTTGCTTTTGTGCTATTTTCCAGTCGGAAAAGAAGGGACAAATGTGGGTTGGGGATGAATGGGTGAGAGTCCTGGGGGATGTGGGGTGATGGGTGAGCAGGTTGTGCTTTACAAGGATGTAAAGACCAATTTGGGGTATTTGATTTGCAGCCATGTCTTGTCTGCTTCAAGATAACTTGATTAGAAATAGCAGGGAATAGCTGTTGGTGCAGACTTACCCATCTTTTCCATTGGGGATTTGAGATGTGAGCAGAATGGCAGTAGTGCAGAGGAATGCAAATATTGCACTGAAGCTGACAAAGGGAGCCAAAATATTACCTTAAAAACATTTGCCTGGTGTCTCAAAAAAAACCCAAATCAAAATTCACTCATATCAATGAGTCTGAAAACTCTGAAGACATTTTTATTGTCAAAAATTAATAGCTTATGAAATAAAATAATAGAAAATACAGGAAAATTGAATATTTTCTTATCTCATTTTGACTTATAAATAATGTTTAATTTGGCAGCTTTAAGATACCAATTATTTTTCAAATTTGCAAAATCTTTGTGATATGACCTTTTTAATATCGAACATTTTTTTGGATCAGGTACTAGGATTATTTTACAGTTGGAGTTTAGACAAAATGCGTTAAATCCCAAAATCTGCCTGTGCTTATGGTTCCTTTCTGTTGGGGTTGAATCAGAATGAAAATTTATTGCCTGGAAAATAAAATGTTTAGAGCACAGAAACAAACCAGAAATACATTTTTGAACAGGAAGGCACTTTGCATATATGCATATTTTCATGTATATATGTACACACACACACATCTCTGCCATTAGAAAAGTTACATTTAACAACTAAATTCAATTTATTTCTGTCTTGCATAAATTCTGCCTTTTCTCTTCGGGAGATGCTGCTCCTCTCATTTCAGTTAAATGTGCATAATTAGTATGCAGAATATATACAAGGTGCATTCTAAATGGAGATTATCCTAATTACCTGCAGTTTAGGGATGTATCCATGTGAACATTTTAGCTTGGATTCTGGATATTCCTCAGCAATCCCATCTCCTGTGTGCCCCCAGTGAGGGTCACATTTCAGGGTGTTTCTGGATGTGGATTCAGGGAGGATTTAATGAATGAAATTAATTTAATGAAAAACCCAGTCCAAGACACATTTCCCAGCACAGAGGTTTGCACTGTAAAACTGCTTTTATACCAACGCTGATGTTGGCACAACTTTTTTGATGCCTTCTGCTGTAAGACCCGATGATAGAATGTTTAATCTTTTACTGCTGTGATTTTTCACCTCTTAAAGCTTTCCAGCACGAAGGAATGGAGGTGAGGATTTAATGCAAGCAATAAACGCTGCAGTTCAGGAGGGTTTGGGGCTGAGCTCTGCACATCTTCCCTCTCTGCTTTGGCCAGGTTTTCTCCTTCTCCTGAGTGAGGCAGGAACAGCACCAGGAGAGGCCCAGGTGCTCCAGGAGTGCCTCCAAGGGCAGCCTGAGCTCCAAATTTGGATTTTCTGGGATCTCAGTTTCCCAGCTGGGGTAATTGTTTAAATTACTGAGCTGCAAATTTTCTTCATCAGTGCCTTCCCAGCGCTGAGGCTGTGAAAACTCTGAATTACCGTGTAGGGACCTGTTAAATGAGCCACCTTTCCTCAGGAAGCTCTCTCTGCAGTGCTGTGGGTTGGAAGAAGTTGATAATTACTCCCTGAACGTTCTGGGTGTGTGGAGAGTGTCAGTCAGACATCCCCACTGCACCCCCTGCTCCTCTCGGGGCTTTAGAAGCTCCAGGGCAACATCTGTCAAGATTTCCAGGCAAAGCCAACTTTATTCAATTTGGTTTTTTGCAAATTTTTGGGTAGTATTTCTGTTGAATACTCCCAAATTCTGCTCTGTTAGAACATCTTGTTTTAAAGCATAAAAAAAAATAAATTGGAAAAAGGGAATATTTTTGGAAGCAAGCACATTTCGTTTCTGTCAGAACACAGGAGAGATGGAACAGCACAAGCATCCATTGGTGAGGCAGATGCCTCCCCGAAAGCTTTCCTCAGTGATTTGCTCTTTTCAGCCTCGTGTTCAGCAGCAAGGAAAGAGCTCTGTCGATACCACTCGGCGCTGAGGCATGAGTGAGACAGACAGCTCTCCACGGAGGATGTAGCTCTGAGCCATTTGTTGTTCTCTGGCGATGGGAATGTTGTGCAGGCTCTCTTCGGATGGAGTGCCCTGCTGAGAGCTGCTCTGCTCGATTGATTGCCCAGCCCAGGTCTGTTTGCTGGGGCTGGCAGGGATGTGCCCAGAGTGGAGCTGAGCAAGTCAGAGCCTCCTCCTCCTCACCCAGCTGTGCTTGGGAAGGGCTGGAGGTGCTCAGGGATTGCTCCATGAGGAATGGCAGCATTTTTCCTGTTTGCAGAGCCCAGCTTCAGCTCTCTGACATGCAGAGCTCCAAACTGAGCACATTTTCCCGACTTTACAGAAATTTTTTCCTTCGTCCCTCCTTGTTCAATAAGACAACTTTATCCCAGTAGCTGCAGTATTCCCTATTTTTCACTTTCTAATACCAAGGTTAGCGCTCTAAATCAAACTAAATTAAACTTTTCCAAGTGAGTAAATGCCAACATATGGACAGCCATTTCCCTGCTAATAACAACCTAACAGAAATTCTAATTTCTAATTGGTTTTATTCCTAATGATTAGTTTGCATTGGCACAATTGCCTGTTTCAAATGTGGCCTTGCAACATGTGATGATGAAAAAAAGGCATTTCTTTCCCTCCTTGTTTTACTCTGAATTAGCCAATGCTATTTATACGAGTGTTCCATCCAGAACTCTGGCATCACAGTTCCCTACGTTGCTAATTCAATTTAGTCCATACGTCTTTCAAACCGAAGTTGTGTTTTGCATTGATTTTTTTCCTAGTTATGGCTTTTAAGCAACAGTCTGAAGGGGATCCCTTATTTGTTCTTCATTGCTGTAAATTTGTTTTTGCTGCAGTCTGAACTTAACATACTTTCCTGGTAGAATTAAAGCACCTGAGTTACCCCCAGGTAGAGTTTTTGGGGTATCAAGGCTGGCTGTGAAACAAGATTTCTCAATGTATTTTCATTCTTCATTGGAACTGAACTGAGGTCTTTCAGCTTTTTTTCCACAAAAATCCCTGACAAAAAGAGCCTAAACGGGGCACAACTATTTAAGGTTAAGACTCTGTGCACCTGTTCTGCATTCTTGGAACAGTAACTTCAATTTGGCGAATTTTGTAGCTCTATTTTTATATATCCTGCATGAATACAAAGAAACCTTCAAACTTCACCGGAATTTCCCTTGTGGACATCAATATTGATAATGAAACGAAAAGCAGTGTCAGAATCAATCATTACTGACAAATGTGGTTTTTGTGTTTGATTTTTTTTCAATATTTCTATAGAGAGAGTTAAATAATATGAAGTATTTGTTTCTTTATTGAGCTGTTTGTATCTCTATATTTTTGAGAGAAAAAAAACCTTACAATTATCCCAGCACAGCCTTCCTGGCATGGACAAAGCTCTTGAACTAGGGAATGTATTGTCCTGTACTGGGGACCTGAGTTTTTGGCTCAAAGTTTTGTCTTCTCTCAAATAATCCCCAAATAATTAATTACTTAGAGAATTTAAAAGAATGATAATTCAATTATTTTGTCTTTTTAAATTTCTTTTCCTGCTGCCTCATAGATTCAGTCATGCCTGTGAAGTTGTTTATGGTTGTTTATTATTATGGGACTAAACATTCTTGTGTAAAAACAATTCTTCTGCAAATTCTTCCTGGGCTGCAGAAATTCAGGTGAATGTAATTGCTCTTTTTTAAGTGTTTTGATGAAGATAAATTGCACTGCTTGTTTCAGAATATGCCCACCTCCATTTTTACCATATTCTAAACTGCTTCTAGTTTAAAAAACAAAATACCTGTTTCTAGATTGAGATCACATTAAAATTTATCAGAAGAAATTGCCTTTTCTGAAGCCTCCGTATTATAAACTTCTCGATTCCTAATTTCCTGCTTTTCTAGCTGGATTTACAGTCTGTCTGTCTTTGTGACTCTCTTTCCCCTGTTCTGAACCGTTCATAACCTTTGTGATGGGAGAACAAATGAGGTCCTGCTCATCCAGCCCTGCTTGGGGTTTTTGTATCAATTGATATTTTCATAGCAATGTGGAGATATTTTTTTTTTTACTTTTATTTTCATTTTTATTTCTACTTTTATTTTTATTTTATTTTTNCTTTTATTTATTATATTTTGGTTTTTATTTATTACAATCTTGCGTGGCTCCACTGCATCAAGCTCTCCATTCTGTGTCATTCCCCACACAAGGTGAGCTTTGGGATCAAATTCCTGCCTGGATCTCAGTGCAGTGATGGATGACAGGAGCTCTAGGCTCAAGCTGGTGTCACTAACAACACATTAGGAACTTGCAAAGTGCAAAATGTGCACATTGTGGCAGGTGGGAGCTGCAAATTAAAGAATTATTTGCTAATGCAGAGTGATCTATGATCCACATCTGCTCCCCACAAATCTGCACTGGGCTGCAAGCAGAGAAATCCCCCAGGAGCCTCCCCTTGGTTAGAGATGTGAGCTCTCTGACCAAACTGGGCTGATGTTGGATTTTGCTCGTCCCACACCTTGCCAGGGTACCAGGCCCAGCTCAGCTCTCGGCTGGGGATGGGAGGGAATGGGATTTAGAACTTTGGGATGGAATAGAAAATCCTCTCACATATTTGCCAGCAAGAGATCCTGCAGGAATATTCATTCTGTAAGTAGGACTCGGCTAGGACGTGACCTTGCGAGTCAAGTGGTTGAATAACTGCACTTAAATTCTTGTTAATGAACACAGGACAACTTTTCAAGGTCTAGTTCCTGCATTTGGAACCTGTGCTTTACCTTTGCAATATGAGGTTATATTTACAGCCATCTCTAGCTCGGAGCAACAGAAACGAAGCTCTAACAACCCAATGTCAAGGTTTTTCTCTTGCAATCCCTAAGAATAGAACTTGCCATGAAATTTCCCTTTTTTTTTTTTTTTTTGCCTTTTTCTATTCAACAAAAGTAAATACAGCTGAACATAAACATTGTAGAAGCAGTTGCTTGGTCGGGTTCCCTTCACTGCCTTTGGTGGAGTGAGGATTGACCTATCCTTCTGGCTGAGCTTCCCAAAATGCATCTCCTCGGAGGTGCCAGGCAGAAGAACCCTGCTCAGCATATCCCATCTCCTGAGGTGGAGGGAGTATACCAATGAACATCTCTGTGCTCCCCAGTGTGATCAGGCTGAGGAACGTGTGAATAGATCTGCTTGCAAGGCTCCCGGATTTGTTTCCTTGCATATAGATGTCAGAAATGTGTAAATATTTAATAGCAAGCTCTGGAGTTGACAGTTACATAAGGAACCCACAGGGACAGCAGCTCTTTGCTTCCCCTGCCCACCCCCTGGAGCTCTTACATAACACACTGAGCATCACACAGCAAGGAGTGCTCACATTGGGTTCAAATCTGTGCCCAGAAGTCACCCCTGGTGAAGGGACAAACCCTGAACCTCAGATGTTTGTAGGGAAGTTTCCCACACCCATAAATCCCTTCCGTGGGGCAGAAAGGGTTTGGAGAGCACAGCCTGACTACTGCAGGTGCCTTGGGAATGTTTGCCAGGGCTGCCTAAGCCCTTGGAGAGGGGGAGAGAAAGGCAGCAATCCTGGAAGCTCTGGAAATTTCTGCCCCTCTGCCTGAGCTGTGGCTCTGAGGTAACCCTGAGCTGTGGCTCTGAGGTGACACTGAGCTGTGGCTCTGAGGTGACACTGAGGTGGCACTGAGGTGACACTGAGCTGTGGCTCTGAGGTGACCCTGAGCTGTGGCACTGAGGTGGCACTGAGGTGACACTGAGCTGTGGCTCTGAGGTGACACTGAGTTGTGGCCCTTGCCCTCCTGCTCTGCCCTGGCGGGCAGTGATTGAGCACGTGCTGATCCCGTGTCACACAGGGGACATCTGGCAGGAATGGAGGTGGCACTCCCTGCTGGGACTGACTGTGCAATGATCCAACACACCGAGGAATCTGCAGCAAGAAATGCTGCAGGATCTGTCACAGCTCTAAAAGCCTCGTTAAAGAGGGGCATTTATGGTTTTTAGTGTGTAATGTTTTGGTTATTTTTCCTTTTGTTACACAGCTAAATACACTTATAAAGTAAGAAACATCGCTGGTTAGATGATAGGATAACTGTTAGGAGTTATCAGCCCAGCTCTGCTGATGAGAAAGCTGTAACTCAGGGCTGCTCAATTTGCTTTAATAACACCAGCGCTGGAGCTGCAGCCAGGGAAAAACGTCTTTAGAGAAAACGATTCAATAAAAAGTTTGTATCAGGGGAACTGTTGTCTTTCTGATGACAAAACCAGTTTGACTGACTAAAAAAATTACCTCTGGGGGTGTTAGGAGATTTTCCTGGGGAATTTAAAATGCCACAAGGTATTCTCAGCTTAAAAATAGCAGTGTGTAGGTTGAAATGAGTAGCTGAGAGGTATGTGCTGTAGGTTGGGATTTAGGAATACAGATGTTCGGAGATTCTTAAAAATGTACTTTTTCTGATTTAAAAATTACTGTGCCGCAGCTCAGGACCGTATAGTTTGTAATTATAATCATTATGGTGTTCAAAGCAGCTTTAAGGATCTCCTGATAAGTGTTTGAAATTTTAAGCAGATATTGTTTTTAGCTGCTCTGAGGCCGTGTGCTTCCTTCTGGATGTGCCCAGATTTGGTTGATATCACGGGAAATGTACACTGAAATGGTGTCTGTGGTGTTACAGCATCCCAGATCCAACAGGACACGAGCCTGGGGAGCTGTCAGGTGATGCTGTCTGGCTTTTTGTGGCCTTTTCCTATTGTTTCCTTTTCTCCCTTTCTGGCTTTCACCACGTTGAGATGATTAATAACATCAACCAGATGATGGTCTCGTGATGCTTCTTGCTCACTGCTCCTGAAGTGCTTTAACCTCAGCTTGCATCTCCTCCTCTCCTTCCCCTTTCACCAAAAACACATTCAAGTTTTTTCTCCCATACAGTTACTTTCATAACCTATGCCTTGCATTGTTTTTTTCCTTCTAAACCCTTTTGTATCATTAAATTCTGCTAATGCAGAGCAAGTTCTCAGGCCGTTTGGGTTGTGCAGGCAGAGGTGCAGCCCAGGTGGTGCTGGGGCTTTGCTCAGCTCTCCAGGCTCCTGGGCAGCTTTGGAGCCCTGAGCTCCATCCTGCAGAGATGCAAACCCAGCTCCTGGCCCTTCAGCCATTTGGGATGGGTGCCAGAAATTCCCCATTCTTTTTTCCCCTGGATCCTCCTTACCTTTGGATTTTTTATTCCTTTCATATGCCCTCTATAGAAAACCTTTCCAACAGCCTTTGCTGATGTATTTCTGGTCCACTTTTCAGCTTTTAAAGTTCTGTTCTCCTTCCACAAGGTTCTGGTAATGTCCTTTCAGATATTTTCTGGGCACAGTCACCTTGGTCCTTTTTTGTATTTCTGAGTGTTTGCAGAGGCTTTGCTACTAGGTTCTCCCTCTCCTGGGGAGTTCCAGCTCACCTGAGTGTTTTTTTGGGATAAATGAATCCATTTTATGGTTTCATCTGCTTTTTCAGTATGAAAAGAGTGCCAGCCCTTTACATTCTGGACTTGCAGATCATCTCAGTTTCCAGCCCTGCACATCTCCTGTCCTGTGAGGGTGAGGCTTTGGCCATGACAAAGTCAGAGAGAAGAGCTCCGTGTTTTAAACCTGTTTACCTCCCTGGAATTGGGTGTTCTGACTGAAAGAGCCTCTGCTAAATGTGGTTTCAAATGAGAACATCACAATTCACTGTCTTGGAATCAAACCCTGCCACAAAACACATCTGCATGTCAACAACTCTTTTGTGATGCTTTTCACTCTGTGCATTTCAAGAATTCAATAATTCAGGCATATTTTTGGGTAACACTGAGAACTACGTGCTCTCTCTGAAAGCAGAACAGCAATCTTATACTGTAATGTGAATTTTTCAAGCTTATATGAACATTTTTTCATGAACATGAACAACTTTAAACTCTACTTTGCTACCTAGGTATATTGATACGGTGCATTTTATGTGTCTCCTTAATATTTCTCATTTTCTCCTTATCTGTGAGGTCAATACTGGGTCACTCTGCACTGCAATAAGGACAGATAATATATATTTAGAGTTGAGTAGTATTTGTGTTTTCCCCCTATAAATACATAAAGTTTCTTCCTGTAAATCCAAATAACTCTTTCTACAACTTCCAAAAAAAAACCATAATAGCAGAAGAAAAAATAAAAACCCTTTTAACATTTTCCTGAAGTTTTTAAATAAAACCCTTTTTGTTTTTCCTTAAGTGCATGACAAAACATTAGACAGATTATACAAATGGAGATGAAGATTTCCTTTACATTTTTTCCTATTAAAAAGGAAAACTTCTCAAATAGTTTTTAAGCAAGAACACCACATAGTTCAAGAAAATGGTTTTGGTGAGGTCTAGCAATTAATTTCTCTGTTTGCTTCTAGAATTCCTTCCTCCCTCTCAAATCCCTCTGCTCCACCTGAATTTCTCATTGTCAGATTAAGTGAACAGAAAAAAAAAAATCAAATGCATTTAAAGTTTTGTTGTTTTCATTGGGCTATGGAGAATTTTCTCAGGATTTTAAGTTCTAACCATGACTTTTTATTCAGTGTGGAAGCTTGTCAGATTTAGCAGCACTTTCCAAAAGCTTGATCTAAGCTGAATCTGTTCCCTTCAGATTTTCTTTCGTTCTTACAAACATCTTTTTCAGCTGGAATAAAATACATTTTTTCAGCTAAAGAGTGAATTATGTTCTTTGCTTGTGTATAATCTACTAAGTATCTCCAGGTAATTCCTTTTATCTTAATGATCACATCCTGTATTATTTGCATGCTCCATGGTAGTATTTATGTGAACATGGAGATCACTTCTGACAACACAAACACAAAATTAACTTCACTGCTCAAGTCAAGGAATATTTTTTTTTTTAACCTGGTTTAGCTTCATCAAGAAGTTGGGCATTTAAATTTTTTTTTTTAATTGGAGGGTCTTGGAAATATTACTCTCAAGCAGCTCTTCATAATTTTGTACAAGCTGGACTAAATTTCAACCATGTGAAATAAAATCAGTGTTTCAGACCAGGCCACATTTCTTTTGTGAGAAATAAGACAGGAGGTTTGCTCTTAAAAAACCAGAATCATCATTGTACTTAAGATTAAATATATCTAATGAAAAAGGGAGAGTGAATTCTGGTGTTATATCTGCTGAAACAGAGTTACTGCCCTGGGGAGCAGGCTTGGCCTTTCCCTTAGAAGTCTCAGGATAAACTGCAGAGAAGTTGCTAAAAACTCAATTTATTTTCATTTTCTCCCTCTCTTAGTGGCTGTTCAGTCTCATCTTCCTTCCTTTGACTCCTGGAAGTTTTGTCATTGTTCACATGCAAGAGTAATTACTCAGCTGGTTAATGAATTATGATGCTTCTGTTCCAGGGAAGCCTTTGGAACTTGGAAATAGAAATCAGATTGGTTGTTAATTCCCTCTAGTGTCAGGTGATGAATAAAGCAAAATTAAGCTTTAGTCAGAGGTGGGAGTGAAGTTGAGTTCTCTCTCCCCTAAACTGGGAGATCTCTGGATTGGGATTCTGGAATGGCTGCTTGGCTGGCCTGTGTTTCTCCCAGGTGCTCTTCTGGCATTAAGAAGGAGATCTATGTCAGTTTTATTTGTCTATCTAAATTTTAATTGCATCCAACTTTGAAACAGCTAATTAGCAGACTTATATAAAGTAATTTAGAATTAGCAGTTCAGGATAAAGTGTATTTCTCAGTACTGTTTTAGTTGTGGCAGGAATAACATATTTGTGGTTCTAGAAGCATCCCACTGTATTTTTGATGAATTAATATCAGGAGATTGTTTTTACTCAGTGTTCCTTAATACATCTCACCATCATTTTGAAATGCTCATATACTTAGTTTACCTCAGTATTTTTCAGCAATGTTCCTTCTGAGTGTGTTTAGTTGAGAACATTTAGAATTCGTGTTGAAATTTATTTGAAAAAATTGTGTTCAAAATGGTTTAATCAGGGTGCGTGTGTGAGTTAATGTTAATTCATTGCCATTGCTCTGTGCTGATTAATGTCATTCATTGTTTTAGTCCTTCTTGCCACTTTCAGTATTGTTGTTATTCTTACCCTGTAGGCTGCTGGTGGCTCAGGTGAAGCTCTGAGCTCTTCTACCAGACATCAGAATTGGTGCTTTCTCTTTCCAGTTGTTTAGTTCAGCTTCACCAAGGATGGCTCGCTCAGTAGAAAAATTAAAAGAACTAAAATTCCTGTTGATTTTTGCCTTTCTCTTTTCCCCAGACCTCTTTATTTGTCCTTTTCCTCTGCTCTACCACTTTTCATCAGGGAGAGCTTGGAAAAGCAGCTCCATTCCTTCCCCTTGCCGTGTCCCACCAAGTTTTATTCCTGTGCCAACCCGACGTGTCTCTCCATGGCTCTGCAGGGTGTGGCACTGCCACAGGAGGGGCTGAGGATGAAGGTGAGGCCGAAGCCGGCTGGATTGAAGGTGCTGCCATCCTGCTGTCTGTCATCTGCGTGGTCCTGGTCACCGCCTTCAACGACTGGAGCAAGGAGAAGCAGTTCCGGGGGCTGCAGAGCCGCATCGAGCAGGAGCAGAAGTTCACCGTGGTGCGAGGGGGACAGGTCATCCAGATCCCCGTGGCCGAGATCGTGGTGGGGGACATTGCACAGGTCAAATATGGTGAGTGCAGGACATTTAGAGCTTTGATTGCCTCTGCTGGCCCTTCCCAGCAGGATGGACATTCACCAGCAGGGCTGTGTGTTGGTGTTGGCCGTGCTGAGGTGACAACTGAGCTGTCAGGGCAAAAGGAAAACCACACAACCTGCTCTAGAATTGTGCTGGGGAATCCATTTTGATGTTGGAAAACTCACCAGGACCAGGACTGCTCGTACAAAGGTCATTCTCTATCATGGAGGATTATATTATTTGGAATTTTTTTTTTTTTTTTATTTCTGTCCAGTTAGGGATAAGAAGAAGTATTTTTAAATGTTATATAAATGGGAACTGGGCCTCTGTGATCACCTGAAAGGTGCTCCAGATGCAGATGGATCCCCAGCTCAGGTGCTGGAGAACTCCATGCCATAGGGAAGCTCCGTGCTCCAGTGGAGTGAAGAGTCCTGCAGGAGCTCTGTGCTCCATTTTGGAGTGAGTTGGTAATTCCAGCAACATCCCTGCTCCATCAGCCACCACATTTCTCCTGGAGTCACCTGAGGGCTTCCCGTGAAGGGGGAAGGGGAATGGGCAGCTCAGCTGTTAATTAGCTGCTGATAATTAGCTGCTGGTAATTCCTCTGCAGTCTGATGGAGAAACCTTCACGCGATGGGAAGAGCTCTTCCCTGGCAAACCCTGCGCTGGGAATGTTCATTGTGTATTTGATGTGATACATCTGGGTGCTGGGGTAGCATGAAGGAAAAAAAATATTTCCCTACAGGATTGCAGTACTGTGGCTCATGTGGACAGCAATCCCTTCCCTGTGCTTCCATTTTACCTTTTAATGCAACTGTTAATTGTGATTTCCAGTAAAAGTCTTGCTGTAATTATGAAAACAACCTCATGGCTGTTTTCCTTTCCCCTGTCCTGACCCCAGGCGACCTTCTACCTGCTGATGGGATATTTATCCAAGGAAATGATCTCAAAATCGACGAGAGCTCTTTGACTGGAGAGTCTGACCAGGTCCGCAAATCTGTGGACAAAGACCCCATGCTGCTGTCAGGTAATTCTGTTAGCTTTTTGGGTTTTGTTTGCTTTTCCTCTTCCATGAGCTTTTGGTATTAGATATTTTTGATATTTTCGTCACATACCTTGGCGTGGTCACTTGGTGATTTAAAAGTCATATTGGTTTTTTTTTGTTTCTTTGTTTTTTAATGGTGTGCAATTATTTCTGATCATTGCTCTTATTTTATAAAGCTAGAAAGAAATGAAACATTTTCAGAGAAAAAGTCTCACTCAGGGAAATAATGATGGTTTCAATTCATTTATTCATTCAATTCATTTTAATTTAACCATACATTTCAAAGACTTCTAAAGTTTCTTTAAACTCTTTGTGTGTAAGGAATGTAAAATAGAAGAAGGAACAATGTTTAAAAGCAACTGGATGTACGAAATATTTTGAGGTCAGCTGCTGTGGAAAATACAAATTATTTTTGTAATATAATTCTATACAGTAAATCAGTTAAATTGCATGGGATTTTAAAGTTCTAATAAAGGTGGGTCATTTGTCAAAGGATTCCAGCTGGGATGTGATCACAAATAACAGAAATGCTGATATGTAACAATTAGCAACGTGTTATAAACTGAAAATCACTTTGAAATAATCAGGTTTCTTTGCCATAGGGAGAGAAATTTGTCTTTACATTTCTAATGCTGAGTTGAATAAAGTTTAAACTCTTTATTTTTCTCTCACTGGATAATCTCTACATGATTGCAAAAAAGGTGAAGAATTAATGGGGTATTTTAAGAAGCACTGCACACACTTTTGTTCCATACTCACCCTGATAAATTTGGACTCATGCCATGGTAGAAAACCCCTGAACTCTTTTTGCTCAGGAACAGAATTGATGATTTGAGATTCTATCATGCAAAAACCTTTCTTTTTGTCTGGATACACTGCAGGGTTTAATCCCAGTGATCCCTCTTGAGTCCTGCACTTTGTTCCTCATCCAAAATTTTGGAAACCACCATGACTGTCAGGGTGGGTTTGGCTTGGTTTAAAACCTGAGCTCCTGTTGGGTGTTAACCTAGACCTGTATTTTTATAAGAGTTATTTAAAGGGAGAAAAAACCCAAAAACCAACAAAGCAAGCCTCTGCAAAATCATTACCAGGCTTTCAATTTTCCTCTTTACCTTTGTGCTCGAAGACATCGGTGAGTTCTCTTTTGCAATTTAGAGAAACAGTGGATGTTGCCACTGCTCTCCCTTAATCACCTGCTGGAAATGGAACCAGCTCAGGTTCCTTTGCCAGAGGAATCACTGAAAACATTGGCATGGCAGCCACAGGTTGTTCTGGGAGGCAGCATTTGGTGGAAGACAAACACCCAGGATTGGGGAATATTATTTTCACTGCTGGCATCTGGAAGAGCATTTTTAATATCCAATCAGCTTCAGAGCCATAATTGAACTCCATGAGTTTTTGCTGCACTTGAGGAGCAATTTTGGGAGTCCAAATTACTAAAAAATTTTCCTTTTTTTTTTTTTTTTCTTCGTCCCCAGTTATTTAGATTAATTTGATGAAGGTGTGAAAGAGGGAGAGGAGCTCACCTGGCATGGTTCTCACCAAACTGAGGCTGGCAGGACGTTATTTTATCCTGCCAAACTTAAAACAATATCTGTTTCTCTCCATGCAAAACAGGATTTGAAACAAAGGAAACAGGGCTTAGACAAGAACTAATAAACCAAAGAAATCTCTTGGTCTTGGTGCTTTGTTATGTTTTGGAAATAAAAGCAAAGCTTGATTAAAGAATCGAGTCAGTTATAGCCTGGAGCAAAAGCTCTGGTTTGGTCTTAATTCAATACCAGAACATCCAGAAAATATTCCAGGCTGAGCTTCTGGCACAGCAGGAACTTTCAGAACCAAGCAGTGAAATTTAAAAGTTGTGAATTATTTGGGTGGATTGAAATTCCTTGTAGACAAGGGTTCTTTTTTCAGGAAAACACTTTTTCTTTTTCATTAGAGGATATTCTGATGGTTGGTTCACTTTGTTATTAACTTTGGTTTCCTCTCAGTCAGTGCAGTGCCTAAACCATTGGTTAGATCTGCCCAAGGAGGATTTTTGTTCCCCACAAGTTTGCTGGAAGTGAAAAAGAAAACAGCATCAAACCCCCAAACTGACACATTCTGATTTTCTTGTTTTTCAGCCCTATTTCCAATCTATTTCACCAGAACTATTATTAGATTTTGGAATTTCTCAGTCTCATGTTTAGCTGGATTTTTGTATGAAAAAAAAAGTCCTGTAGTATGTTCTCCATCCATCTAATGTTTCCCCCTTGCCTTGCTAAGCTTATTTCAGTTCTTCCTTTTCTGCCATGGAATAATCACCATTTATCAACTTGAAATTAAATAATTACCACATGAAAAAATACATTTTACTAAGATCAAGTCTTGAGAGGGAAGAAACTCAGTAGAATTGTTCAAGAGGAAGATGAAATACAATCTTTAGTGCCAGATCAGTGACAGACCCGCAGCCATTCCACAATTCCATTTATGAAACAGCCGATTGGAATCACTGAGCCTAGCTCTGAATCCAGGCTGGTTTAATTACAATTCTGGTTAAATGGAGGTGGAAGGAGGTTTTGTGGTTCTGTTTTACAGCCTCACCTTAGGAAGAGGCTCAGGGAGGATCTCCAGCTGAGGTGGTTTTGGCTCTGCAGATGTGCAGAACTCGCTGCGAGGAGGTGGGTGCTGCTTTCCCGAGGAAGCTGCTCTGGCAGCGTGGGAGTGATGAGATCTCTGCCCACCTTGGCAGCCCAATTCGGGAGAAGATTCCCTGGGAGCAAAACAGCAATGCAAATAGCAAACTCCTCATTAAGATCTGTTTGGAAACAGTGACACATCTTAAAGAGGCTCCTGTACATTTCTCTGGAAGGTTTCAGAGCTTTCCTTTCTGACTGAACCAACCAAGCCTGTGCTGGCTTTTAGAGATCTTTTCTCATCTTTAGGTTTGAATGGAATTCATT